>NMRB01000664.1:98249-108648 GCA_002633025.1 Notospermus geniculatus | reverse complement strand
CACTTGTTCGGGTTGAAACTGGCACTGGTTTGAAGCCAGTCTGTTTCTGGACAATACAATTTTTTTAAATTCAAATTTGAGCAACTTTGTGACGATTTATGATGATTTTTCTGTGGAATAAAATCCCCGCAATTCCAGTTGACTCCAAGCCACATTTTATCAATACCCCGATCACGTGCCCTAATTCAGGAAGTCTATTGAAGGCCTATTCAAACCGGGCCTATTCAAACATTTATGTTGATCCCAATAACAGGTTACGCAGGTGTTTATGACTGTCACAAAGCCTGCATCAATGGGAGTTGACCACGATTACCCAGTGCAACTTACACCGGTGTGTCAGTCACCAAGTTGGCCTATTGTGAGAAACACGATCCATAATTTCACAAGGGGGCTATTACTCCATGTCAGTAGCTCCTTTTGTGGTTGAGAGGCTAATAAATATTCACGACTGGGTAATGCTAAAACCCTGTATGGCAAGAACTGGGAAAACCATTTTACAAAATCATCTGTAACTTTGCTTTAAATGGGAATTTTAGCATTCCGAAAATTTTCATGTGTCAAGAAACAGATTGGCTTCAAAACAGTGCCAGTTTCAATCCGAACAAGTGATTATTAAAAAACCATGATCTTTTGGCCAAATTTCAAACTTTTGCCAAAAACACAGTTGTGTAATGATTTCAAGTTTTATGGTCTTAAAAAGTGTCCCAGTGGCCCTAGATTATGCGTATGAAAAGAACAAGTGGCTATGAAGAATATTCATGGAGATATGCCGGAAAGTTAGCTGGGCATTTATTTTTGACTAAGGGTGTACATGTACACTACAGGCCAAAAGTTTGGGGCCACCCCTCAAAATCCTACTCATTTCCAATAAATCCTTTCTATCCTCAAGTCACTGCACCTCGGGCTATTGATATCTCTATCTGTTTCTTGGCGGATATATAGGCCTAACTGATGCATCTTCAGGCCATGTTTGCAGTGTGCTGACCTCTTTTGAAAGGGCCACAGAGTCAAAAATACTGGTAAAAAACAACTAAACGTGGCCTGAAGATGCATCAGTTGCATATCCGCCCAGAAAATTGGTCAAAATTGGTGTTGAAGTGAATATTTCTTGATATTCAGGGGTTCGTCCACTGCCCTGAGCGCGACCTACATTAGCCTAGTTGTGATGACCATCGTTTACATATTCACCTCGAAGATGTACGAGTTTACATGGGCAGGCTGGACATTTGAGGCCTTCCACGACTGGGGAAGCTTCATGAGACTCGCCATTGCGGGCATGCTCATGTGCGCTTTGGAGTACTTAATGTATGAAATTGGAATTATTTTTTCAGGTAGGTACATGTATCAGTGACTACGACGATAGGTCGTGACTGAGGATTAGACTGTCGAGATCAGTAACTTACATCTTTCGCCAGGTGGGTAGGCTGGGATGCATCTCCGACCCGTGCCATTAAAGCACGGCTGTATGCATTAGGTGACTCTTTATCCCTGTCCACCTTGGTAACACTGGTCTCCTGTCCAACCTGTATATAGCCAGTGGTAACACCGAGGCTGGCTTGATACTATGTCGAAACAAAAATGGCCGCCATACCTTTCATCACTCGAGAAGTTCAACGTGCTGTTATAGCGTGACTAACCCTTCATCAGGTAAGGTAGGCCTAACATGCTTCAACTCGTTCGTTTCTGTGTAGCAACACTCTCAATGCCTAATTGGTAACTTAGACCATTAGATTTTAACAGTCTTTCGAGCATGAATATATGATGTTGCCTAAAGGTCAAAGGTACGTCGGCCGTCGCGATACATGACCATGCTTTAAGGAATAAGATGCAATTATGAAATACATAGGGCCTACAGTGTGCAATCATGAATATCCTAAAGCTAGGAATCCACCATTGATTTTCTGCGTTGCGACTTGCTTTGCAACCTGCAACTCGCGACTGAATACGATCACAAGGAACTGATACCGGTCGCCGACCGATTGCCGAATGAAATTGACCAAGTCTTTACCATTGGTGGAAATCAAGTCTAGCTGGTCCACTACGGCGATCGAGTGCTCAGTTGCAACGCAACCCAGTTGCAAAGCGAGTCGCAACGCAAAATCAACTAGAAAATCAATGGTAGATTCCAGGCTTAAAGCCTCGCTTATGTCGCCCTTACGTACAGTCAGAACTAGTTGGCAACTGATAATCGGCGCGTAGTTGGAACTAATTAGTCACAACTACTCTAGGTGACATAAGCTCTCGGACGTCAGAGTGTAACTAGTTGCCAACTAGTTGCAAACTAAAAATATCCAGATCCTGAAAGTCGCACATGTTCAACTTCAGCGACTAGTTGACAACTGTATCCTGAAGACAGCCAATGAAATTCGCTTTACATTTCACGTGGCCTAATGTAACCACGTGACCTAATCGCCAAGTCACTTAAAATCAAAGGAAATCTGTGTCGACATAAGCACTCAAAAGACGGCGATAAACTAGTTCCAGGTAGTTGCGACCGATCGGTATTTTTCTACTCGGTGGCGATATAAGTTACCAGTTGCAACTTGTTGACGCTATTTCTATCACAGCGTAGGGCGACATAAGCGAGGCTTAAGAGTGACACCTCCGCCCCGTCCGATGAACATGATCCGCCGTCATATTCTGTATATAGGTGTCTCATCACTGCAGCTACCGAGTTCATTGCTAGCATATCACTCTCAATTTCAGCCTTCCTTGGGGATGCTTACGTATCAGCACTCGCTATCACATTTCAGTTGGGAGGTTTAGTGTTCCAGACCTACATAGGTGTCGGCGTCGGTACTTGCATACGGGTAGGACAGCACCTTGGCTCAGGAGATGGCGTTGCAGCAAGACAATCTTGCATTGTTGGACTTACAACCGTAGGTACGAATCATGGACGAGTCGGTAATCAATCAAATGCGAACGGTGACCGAAAATAGACATCCTGCGAAAGTCGGCCATGACAGGCCAGAAGGGGTAAACAAAACCTGGGCCTGGTGCATTGTACAGACCGTAAGCACAGGAGCCAACTGTACAAATGCACTAGGCCAAGGTTTGTTTACCCCTTCTGAGCTGTCATGGCCGACTTTTGCAGGATGTCTCTAAGAAAAGCGATACCACGTCAAAGCTGGCTGCCGTGGACGTTGGTCTCATGACTCAATTGACTTCCCTGTACACACACCCAAACAAAACTTTCGGAATATTTGGAACTGCCCCTTGTGCGTTTGTAACGATAGGCAAAACAGGGAGGTTTAGAAATCAAATGATAAGCGTAAACGTCACGACAGCGTTATTTTTACATACTACGCATTAACCAGATTTTATATTGCATTTTCGGTATAAAAATAACGTTTTCGTTAACGTTTACGTTTATCGTTTGATTTCTAAACTTCCCTATTAGCCTACTGAACGATCTTCTTGACAACTATCAACTTGGTTATTGCCACTTCACTCTAATATTTAAACAGTGCCGTTCCCTTCCATGTGACTAGGTCATGAGTTTTCACTGAGTTTACAAAGATGTGGACCTATACTTGTACAGAGTGAACAAACCTTTGCCGTACCCAAGTTATGTAATCTCCACCATGCCTTTTTCAGTTCCACTGGCTATCGTGTCGGTTATCTTGTTTGTGGCGATACCCCAATATCTTGCTCGGATTTTTACGAATGACATGTAAGAACACTGTTTATCACAATAACGCTCAATTTCGCTAGATTCGGCGATTTTTCGCGATTGAGGCGCGGTTCGCAGGAAACCACTGCATGGNTACAAAAATAACGTTGTCGTTAACGTTTACGATTATCGTTTGATTTCTAAACCTCCCTAACCATTCATTTTACTGGGAAATAATGAAAAAAGAGACAGAGGTGCATTAAATCCGGTGAATAGGATTAGGTCACTAAGCATGTCGGATATTAGAAACGGTTCTTGATAATTTACAATTTTCGGAGGTGTGAAAATTGTGTGGCAAGTTGGGCTATTTTTTTTCGATTTTCATTCTGCACTCCTCTTCATTCCGTTTACACCTCAGATGGTCGCGTGTGGAATCCTGCGGGCCTCTGGGCGTCAGACCCTCGGCATGTTGGCCATTACTATACCCTACCTCCTGGTAGGGCTTCCAATCTCTCTGCCGACAATGATGCTCACCAGCATGACCACCAACGGTACGTAGGGCCAAATGTTTTGTTTATAACAAAGTTCTTGATCAATATGAAATTTTACTTTCTTTGTTACACAAACAACTTAATTCTAGGACATTAGGAAATTAATTCTATACATGTACATTTTCAGCATAATTAATGTAGTACATGTACGTACGCGTTCGTATAAGAGTTGGCTAACTACATGTACTCCGTGTCATAAAAACCTTGATTCAACCAACATCTGATCATCTGGGATATGCAGAATGTGTTATGGTACATGTAGGGCCGATTTCACAAAGCGCGTTTAAGACTTAGACGCGTGTAACTTCACTAAATGCACGCACTTCCACCATGCATTTGACGAAGTTACACGCGTCTAAGTCTTAAACGCCCTTTGTGAAATCGGCCCGTATTATTTTTGGGTTCCAAATGAGGATTTTATCTGTGGCTCCTTTTTCGTGGTACTTGAGTTTTTTGAGGGCCCAAGGTTTTTCTGACTCAGATCAATATGATGGTCCAAGGTAATTTGGGTGTTAGAAATGGTTTAATATACTCTAAACTCCCATTTACATGTCCCATTCCTGAACTCGGAAAAATAACTAAATCTTAAGTTAAAGATAATAGGGTGGGGGTATGGTCATAGGCCTAAACAGTAATATCCTGTCCACTTACTTGTCCCACTCCTGAGACTCGCAAAGAACGAGAGCGTGCGTTCTTCAACTTATGATTTGGTCATTTTTTCCGAGTTCAGGAATGGGACAGGTGAGTGGGAGTTCAGAGTATGATTGCATGTCTACGGTTAACCCTCTTGGTGCCACACTTGTGTTGGTAACAATTCCCATGTGAACCCCATAAACTTCGGGCTTTAATTAAATATTAAAGCCAGTACTTTTTCACTAGGACCAGAGAGATGCTGATACATTCCTTTATATCCCATCCTTGCATGTGAGACAAACAATTGGAAAAGAAATACGTAGGTAAACCTTACGCGCCGTATTTCAACAATCTTGGGTAAAGTTGGAATTTTGGACATATTCGTCAGGCTTATCACGGATTCTCTTCTTTTTCTACAGGATACTTTCTTGGTATGATTATTGCTATATCAATCGAGTGTGCAGTAATCATGGTGTTTGTCTATAAAACTGATTGGGACAAGGAACTAGAGAAGGCTGCTTTCAACACGAAATCTGGACGTTACAGCGATGACAGTGAAAAAACGGGTAAGTACAATGTATGTACGCTGGTGGACAGAAATATTAGGGCACTTTCAAAATTCTAAGTCATTTCAAACCTCTTTTGCTACGCTGGTGGACAGAAATATTAGGACACTTTCAAAATTCTAAGTCATTTCAAACCTCTTTTGCTTTCCTTTTGTCTCTGACCACTAGTTATTTTTCTTATTAATCAGAACATTTTACCTTGGCAAATGGGTTATATAATCCCATGAGATTGTCCATGCCAATGGTTATTGACATGGGGTTGCCGATAGATGAATAACAAAGACAATCATGATGCGCTTCATCGATACTATTCCCCTCCAATAGCTTTAGGCTAGGGATACACTGAACGCGATTTACCCATCGCGCGCGATTTTCGCACGAATCTCTTTTGTTTCGGAGGCATTGCGGCATGAAATAACAAGAAACAACGTGCGCGATGGGTAAATCGCGTTCAGTGTATCCCTAGCCTAAGCCTTTGAATTAGAGAGGCTTGAATGGCACCCATCATAATTATCCTTGTTGCCCATGGATCAGTAACCCGTTGTCTGTAAACTTTTGTATGGACAATCAGAGGGGATTATATAAGGCTAGGGATACACTGAACGCGATTTACCCATCGCGCGCGTTGTTTCTTTGTTATTTCATGCCGCAATGCCTCCGAAACAAAGAGATTCGTGCGAAAATCGCGCGCGATGGGGTAAATCGCGTTCAGTGTATCCCTAGGCTTACCCACTAGCCAAGGTAAAAAAATGTTCTGATTAATAAGAAAAATAATTAGTGGTTAGAGACAAAAGGAAGGCATAAGAGGAAAATGACTTAGAATTTTGAAAATGTCCTTCTGTCCACCAGTGTAGGTCGTTGAATACACGTAGGTCACAGATTATATTAGGGAGTTTTCGCAAAGCCCCCGAAACGCCAACGCGAACGTCTATCCTTTTGTTCGGTGCTCTCTTCGTGGCATCGAACAATGGGTTTGGTGTTCGCGTTGGCGTTTCGGGGGCTTTGCGAAAACTGCCTAATGTCAACATACGTGTTATAAATTTTAAATACTGTTGTAGGCCTCATTAACTGACTTTCTATCTTACAATTTCTAACAATTTGTTCAATATATTTGCCAGGACTCCTGTCCGATTCCTCCAACCACGATGATACTAATTACGGCGCCGTCGACATTCCACAACGGAAGCAGGCCAATGACAACGTTTGTCGTGTGTTGGTGAAACGTTTGTGTACAGTGTTCGTCATCCTGCTCATTCTCGCAGCCGGAATACTAGTCCATTTCTACGTCAAGGTTGGCAATGAACTTCCATTTGACGAGTGCCAGGAGCGGAATATCTGCAACTCGACGGCCACCGCCTTTCCAACGAAAAACATCACCACCGACCCTCTTTTCGGGGCGTTTCCTTGAAGGCTATTCAATTGTGATACTGATAATAAAGACAAATAAGTAGGCCTACTGATTCCAAAAGGGCTGAGTGATTGATATTCACCCTTCAAGCTGGCCTTCTAACATGGAGGATGGTAATGGACAGAACACTGATTCACACCATCATGATCATTATTCGTTTTGACATTTGTGACCAGGTGTGAAAGGAAAGAATGTCGTAGGAAAAACTGTCCTGGGAACAAATGATCCTATTGTTACAGTCTAATCTCTGGCGATTGGTTTCTATACCCTTGCACCTTAATCCGTCATTCAACAATAGAAGTGGACACTTCTTACTGGGGGGCACTTTTTACTGCCAGACCTGCACAACAAAATCAGTCGGAATGCGCACAGAAGACCCAACATGTCCAAGGTGACACCAACGGTTTGTTGATTTCAGAATTGTCTGCCCATTGTGAAATTTGACTTCGTCGATTTCTGTAATTTTTGTCTGGTGTCATCTTCGGTCTTTTTCTGTGCGCATACTTAGGTTATTGAGAATGCCCATTTCGATTATGCAATGACCATGCTGATCAGATATGCTGACAGGACAAAACGTACCTAGGACAAAATGTATCGGACAAACGGTACCATTTGTCCGGGCACCTTTTGTCCAGGTACTTTTTGTCCTAGTTACATTTTGTCCGGGTGCATTTTGTCCAGTACCAATTGTCCAGGTACATTTTGTCCTAGAACCATCAGATATCAAGGTCAAGTTCAAGGTCAATTACGGGATGAGGTATTGGCATGAGATCAAGTTCTATGGGCCTCATCGTATCCATCAGTCAGTGTATCCTGATCTCTGTCAATGTATCCTGATCTCCATTTATGTATCTTATCTATCAATGTATCTTGATCTCTATCAATGTACCGTTCATGTACCGGAAGAAGCACCTGTACATCGGGAACCATACGACATTTACAGTGTCACCTTGTTTAGACTTGTCTAAGAGATAGACGTCCCTTATAAGTTCGGGCCAATATCATCAAAGGAATGAATATGAAAGTGTATTACATGAATAATACCGAACCAAATACGTGATTTTGTTGGTGATTTATTTTCGAAATGAGATACCAAGTATGTATTCGCCTGGCATCGCTCGTGACTTTTCGGTCATTTTCACTGGCGATTTCAAGAGCGATATCGCATCTCGCTGCGATTGATGTTTTCACCAGAGATTTCATGGCCGAAGCGTTATAGCGATTTCCCGCCGCCGGCGAGTTTTACCATGGCTTTTTTCTCTCGCTGGCGATGTCACCCGCTGTTGGCGTTTTTTGCGATATCGCCAACAGCGTTAAAATCGCAGCGATAAAAACGCCCATCAAAACGGCCTTTAAGGGGTTTCCAAGCGAAACGGTGCATGAATATATACTAGTTCTTGACCGTTTCACCCCAAGTTTATCTGGTGGTCCAAGTAGTGCTTGGTTTTTCCTTAATAAATATAACATATCCCTCATAAGAGCTTCCCAAGGACATGGACAACATGGATCAATTCCAATTTTTATTACTAGCCAATAAAAATTAACCTGACAACTGCAGGTACATGTAAGATGCAGGTTGCTGAGCTTTTCAACGTCATCGTGTGATCTTCCAACGGTTACATTGTATACGTCAGCATGGATCACTTAATCCAATAGTGAGGTTAAGAAACCATACGTTAACGCTAACGTTATTGACATCACATCGAATGAATCTGTTGTATTTCTTCGGGGAGTGACGTCATTTTGACGAGCGTTAGCGTTAACGTATGGTTTCTTAAACTGGGGAGGTTTCGAAATCAAGCGATAAACCGAAACTTTACGACAACGTTATTTTTCATACTACACATTAACCAGATTTTGCATTGCATTTTCGGTACAAAAATAAAGTTGTCGTTAACGTTTACGTTTATCGTTTGATTTCGAAACCTCCCCATTCACTAATGACATTAACGGTTTCGTAAGCAAAAAAAGGACATCTTTAGCGACACAGGAGGTGACAGAGCCCCGCAACTCACCTCGTGATTGGCTGATAATTGTTTTTTGCCTGCTGCCCGCCATCGCTGGTCACATTTCCATGCAATACTTGCCACAATCCAGGGCCGACCGCACAGAAAGTCCGATAGTGTTTTCGGTGCCTATCAGCGGTAATAGTTAATGGGAAAATGTGTTATAACTAACTGCCAATAGGCGCCGGTAGCACTATCAGACATGTGCGGTCTGGCGGCCCAGGAGGATACCTCCCAGACGATGCAACCGCACCACAACAATCCACGTTACTTCTCCACCATGCGATGTCTTCATCATTCACAGAAAGAAAAAACGATCTCATCTCGAGATGAAATGAATCTCCAACTCTTGTCCCTAAAATGAGTTTCTTTTGCAACTCGAATAGACATAACTGGGTCTCCACTTGAGATGACATTGTCTCCAACTGGTTAAAATGATTCTCAGCTGTTTCCACCGGATTGTATGTTGTCTCGAATCAAATAAACATAAGTGATGTCTCCATATATCTAAAAAAAAAACGTTTCACACCCAGTGGGTTTCGAACCCAGGACCCTCTAATCGCAAGTCGGACACCAGAACCACCACACCACCGAGCTCTTCATAGGAACAGAATTTGGTTCCCCTTTTTTATTCACAGGGCCCAACAATCACCTCGCGGTTTATTCCTTCAGTCTTTTGTGTGTTTGAAGGGTTTGGCAAACGCGGTACAATGAAATATATTACACCGATCCTTTATAGAAGTCAGAAGGTGATGTAATCAATATGCGGGCTTCAAGGTCTGGCGAGTGTAAATGTTCAGCCGTTATGGTTTGATGTATTACGCAATGCCTGTTCGAAATCTAACTAGGGTTAAAGTTGAGGACACAGACCTGCGTACGTGACCGGAAATCAGACTAGGAGCAGGCCGGAAGTCCGCCATTTTGGTAAATATGAGAGGAGTTCTGAACACGGATATATTGTCTAATTGCAACTTATTCAGGTAAGTCAGGAAGATATTTCATCTAAGCAGCGATCAAATAACAAACGGTGCGTTTGTTATGCTACTTTCGATATTAGCTGGCCCCCAAAAGGCACTGCTTCGGCCGTGTGTTTGTGAACAGAAGTCATCATCGTCTACTACTGCGCATGCGTTGGCCACATAGGGGAATTCCCTACTGAATATACGTCACTCAGTGTTTTATTTTTGGCTCAAGAGCACGTGCCATTGTTTACAGTTTGGACTTAGAAATTTTTCGTCTACAAAACATCACACATCATTCCACAGAATGTGAGGATTATTTGTGCATCTTCTGTCGATATGACATTATGATGATTTTGATAGCCTGTGTGGCACCGACACCGGTGCTGGAAATTGAGGGGGGATCTAAAATATTTGAAGGCAAAAAGCTAGACCCCCCACACGGCACAGCTCTCTGTGTCGTCCACACCCTACTGTATACACTCTCTGAGTGCCACTTTTTAAGTATTACATAACTAAAAGACTTCAAATTTGCAAAAGTAATTTTTTCATGTTATTTTATGCGTACATGTTCTGAGTCCCCTCCCAGGGCCCCGTCCCAGAATCCCCTGTTCTGAGTCCTATGCGCCAGCGGTGTGTGTGTGTGGGGGGGGGGGGGGTTTC
>NMRB01000664.1:86608-98109 GCA_002633025.1 Notospermus geniculatus | reverse complement strand
GGGGGGGGGGGAGTGCCTTGTCCAAGCCCCGGGTAAAAGGTAGGGGGCCTACACACTTTCAAAACATGAAAGAGATCAATCATATCACCTGATCAACCAACCATAACATGATAATAATAACTCGAAGACAACAAGTAAAGAGCCCTGTAGACATGGTAGATGGATATTTCTAAGTCCAAACTGTAAGCAATGGCACGTGCTTTTGAGCTAAAAATAACACAGTGCCGTATTTTCAGTAGGGAATACCCCAACGCATGCGCAGCAGACGATGATGACTTCTGTTGGTAACCGCAAGTGTTTTAGTGAAAACTGAGGCCACCAATTTGCTGGGAGTATAAAAGATTGATGCAAAAAATCAAACTGATTACAAGTCAGGGTGATGACCCGTTGACTTTGCGTCTCGTACGAGTGTGTCAAACATGTTGGGAGGCCTGGATTGGCACTGCGTCACATGAGAAGAATAAGGTCACAAGTGACATTTCAAAAGTTCTGAGATAAAAGTTTCTCGGTCTTCTGAAAAATCAGCCTTTCAATGCAGAAATACAAGAATGTGGAGTAAAGTAATTGCTACCTCCTTCTTCTGATAAAAGGGGGCACTGATGTACACTATGGTGCAAAAATATCAATTTCACGGAAAATGTCACTTAGGCCTACGACCTTGTTCTTCCCACGTGACAACTGTGTCATTAAAAAGGGGGTGTTTACCATCGTTGGCATGTTGAATTCGTAAAAGGCCTACTAGAGCGTTCAGGCAACCTCTTTTTGCGCCTAACTTGCGCTGACGGCTATTCTGCACCTCATGTACGGATCCCGGGAGATACGGATGGGAAAAGCAATGATCTTGTGTCTTCTGTTTTCAGTTCAAAGACATTCCTGTACTGGCGTCGGTATTATGAGTGAGGTCACGCTTTTTGTGAAACGAATCTTCTGCCTTTAGTTTCATCTTCGTCGTGTTGAGAATATCCTTGGTGAGTGTATTCGATTTTTCATACTGGTATCTGATCTCGATTTCCCAATTTCACTTCCTGGTGACGCTTTGAAATTTTTTCTTTATGTGCATCACAAACTTCACTGATTGATGTTCTAATTATTTGAGAAGTCCTCTACTTCTTGACATGACAAGTGAATTTAAAGGGTCCCTGCAGGCAGCCTCCTTCTAGGCATTTGATGGGCTCATTACCAGATGGGTTGGCATGAGAATGTAACTGTGGCATGTATTGCAAGTAAAATACACTAATCATCAACATTTGAGCAAAAATCAGAAGGTTGTCAGTTGCCAGTGCCACCTGTGAACCCACTGTGAACGCAATGATGAGCCAAATAGTACCAGTCTATAGGGACCCGTTAATACCGGACAAGTCATGCACATTGAAAGTAAATTCATTCACATCAAGGGAATGTTTCAAAGTGATCTGTCCCTTGGTATGAGAGATTATTCCCTTTTTTAACTCAACATTTTTTTTCTACTACACGTATCATCATTTTCTATTTTTCTTCTGTTCGTCAGTTGTTTAATGTTCTCCTTTCCTGTCTTTCAGATGCCATCCAAGGAACTGAGTCTCTCAACCTTTGCTCTGCCTCTTTCTGTATCAATCAATGAATCAACAAATAAAACGTTGTTGTAGTTTGCACCACATGCAATCTCACATTACACGGACTGAGAAATGAACTGTCAAATGCTAATTCCGTACGTTGATCGCCGTTGGTGCCAGCTTTTGTGAAGTTGGACAGCGTTTCCTTGGCCTCGTGATGACAGGGCTTTGCGAGTGCGGGACATACATGTAGACAAAGTAAGTCAGATTCATAAATGGGAATTGATGATGACAGAATTGATGAGGGTGTGGGGAGTCGATGAATGCAAGATGAACAGCCACACCTTTTATTTCAGGACGATTTGCACGACGGCTTCTTATCCCTGGCAACTATTTGTGAAACATGGCGTGCAGTTGTCTATAAAACTACATGTAAGACCTAATACTTTATATAAAGCTGAGAACCCACAACAACCACATTTTCACACATTTTTCTCTTCATGCAGATGACAACTCCTGTTTGTTTATCATTTGAGAGAAAGCGATCTACCCGTTTCCCATGTAACTTGAATGTCTTTTTGATTTTGAACTACGTTTTGTTGTGTATGTTTTTTTCTCTAAGATTCCTTCTTCTGTATTGCAGCCGTCATCTTCGAAGAAACCTTGCTCAAAGGTCAGGCTTTGTGAGGAACGAATCTTCTGCCTTTAGTTTCATCTTCGTCGTGTTGAGAATATCCTTGGTGAGTGTAATCGATTTCACATACTGGTATCTGGGACCTTATTCACAAAAATTCGTATATTTTTTTAGTTACGGTACCGTAAAGTACTATTTTACGGTACCGTAAATATCTACCAATTTGTATTCTACTACATGTATCATCATTTTCTATTTTCTTCTTTTTCGTCAGTTGTTTTATGTTCTCCTTCCTCTCTTTCAGATTCCATCCAAGGAACTGAGTCTCTCAACCTTTGCTCTGCCTCTTTCTGTATCAATCAATGAATCAACAAATAAAAAGTTCTTGTAGTTTGCACCACATGCAATCTGATATTACACGGACTGAGAAATGAACTGCCAAATAATGTTAATTCCATACGTTGATCGCCGCTGGTGCCACCTTTTGTGAAGTTGGACAGCGTTTCATTTGCCTCGTGATGACAGGGCTTTGCAAGTGCGGGACAAAGACAAAGTAAGTTAGATTCATAAATGGGATTTGATGATGGCAGAATTGATGAGGTTGTGGGGAGTCGATGAATGCAGGATGAACAGCCACACCTTTAACTGAAGGACGATTTGCACGACGGCTTCTCATCCCTGCAACTATTTGTGTAACATGGCGTGCGGTTGTCTATAAAACTAAGACCTAATACTTTATATAAAGCTGAGACCCCACAACAACCACATTTTCCCACATTTTTCTCTTCATGCAGATGACAAGTCCTGTTTGTTTATCATTTGAGAGAAAGCAATCTACCCGTTTCCCATGTAACTTGAATGTCTTTTTGATTTTGAACTACGTTTTGTTGTGTATGTTTTTTCTCTAAGATTCCTTCTTTTGTATTGCAGCCGTCATCTTCGAAGAAACCTTGCTCCAAGGTCACGCTTTGTGAGGAATGAATCTTCTGCCTCTAGTTTCATCTTCGTCGTGTTGAGAATATCCTTGGTGAGTGTAATCGATTTTTCATACTGGTATCTGATCTCGATTTCCCAATTTCACTTCCTGGTGACGCGTTTAAAGTTTTTCTTCATGTGCATCACAAACTTCACTGATTGATGTTCTAATCATTTGAGAAGTACTCTACTTCTTGACATGACAAGTGAATTTAAAGAGTCCCTGCTGGCAGCCTCCTCCTAGGCATTTGATGGGGTCACTACCAGATCGGTTGGCATGAGAATGTAACTTTGACATGTATTGCAAGTAAAATACACTAACCATCAACATTTGTGCCAAAAACAGAAGGTTGTCAGTTGCCAGTGCCACCTGTGAACCCACTGTGAATGCACTGATGGGCCAAATAGTACCAGCCTACAGGGACCCTTTAATACCGAACAAGTGATGCACATTGAAAGTAAATTCATTTACATCAAGGGAATGTTTCAAAGTGATCTGTCCCTTGGTACGAGAGATTACTCCTTTTTTTAACTGAACATTTTTTTCTGCTATCACCATTTTCTATTTTTCTTCTTTTTCGTCAGTTGTTTTATGTTCTCCTTTCCTCTCTTTCAGATGCTATCAAAGGAACTGAGTCTCTCTTCCTTTGCTCGGCCTCTTTCTGTATCAATCAATGAATCAACAAATAAAACGTTGTTGTAGTTTGCACCACATGCAATCTGACATCACACGGACTGAGAAATGAACTGTCAAATGTTAATTTCGTACGTTGATCGCCGCTGGTGCCACCTTTTGTGAAGTTGGACAGCGTTTCATTTGCCTCGTGATGACAGGGCTTTGCAAGTTCGGGATAAAGACAAAGTAAGTTAGATTCATAAATGGGGATTGTTGATGACAGAATTGATGAGAATGTGGGGAGTCGATGAATGCAGGATGAACAGCCACACCTTTAATTGAAGGACGATTTGCACGACGGCTTCTTATCCCTGGCAACTATTTGTGGAACATGGCGTGCAGTTGTCTATAAAACTAAGACCTAATACTTTATATAAAGCTGAGAACCCACAACAACCACATTTTCACACATTTTTCTCTTCATGCAGATGACAACTGTTTGTTTATCATTTGAGAGAAAGCGATCTACCCGTTTCCCATGTAACTTGAATGTCTTTTTGATTTTGAACTACGTTTTGTTGTGTATGTTTTTTTCTCTAAGATTCCTTCTTCTGTATTGCAGCCGTCATCTTCGAAGAAACCTTGCTCAAAGGTCACGCTTTGTGAGGAACGAATCTTCTGCCTTTAGTTTCATCTTCGTCGTGTTGAGAATATCCTTGGTGAGTGTAATCGATTTCACATACTGGTATCTGATCTCGATTTCCCAATTTCACTTCCTGGTGACGCTTTGAAATTTTTTCTTTATGTGCATCACAAACTTCACTGATTGATGTTCTAATTATTTGAGAAGTCCTGTACTTCTTGACATGACAAGTGAATTTAAAGGGTCCCTGCAGGCAGCCTCCTCCTAGGCATTGATGGGGTCATTACCAGATGGGTTGGCATGAGAATGTGACTGTAATATGTAGTGCAAGTAAAATACACTAACCATCAACATTTGAGCCACAATCAGAAGGTTGTCTGTAGCCAGTGCCACCTGTGAACCTACTGTGAACGCATGAGCCAAATAGTACCAGCCTATAGGGACCCTTTAATACCGGACAAGTCATGCACATTGAAAGTAAATTCATTCACATCAAGGGAATGTTTCAAAGTGATCTGTCCCTTGGTACGAGAGATTACTCCTTTTTTTAACTGAACATTTTTTTTCTACTACATGTATCATCATTTTCTATTTTCTTCTTTTTCGTCAGTTGTTTTATGTTCTCCTTCCTCTCTTTCAGATGCCATCCAAGGAACTCAGTCTCTCAACCTTTGCTCTGCCTCTTCATGTATCAATCAATGAATCAACAAATACATGTAAAACGTTGTTGTAGTTTGCACCTCATGCAATCTGACATTACACGGACGGAGAAATGAACTGTCAAATGCTAATTTCGTGCGTTCATCGCCGCTGGTGCCACCTTTTGTGAAGTTGGACAGCGTTTCCTTGGCCTCGTGATGACAGTGCTTTGCAAGTGCGGGACATAGACAAAGTAAGTTAGATTCATAAATGGGAATTGATGATGGCAGAATTGATGAGGTTGTGGGGAGTCGATGAATGCAGGATGAACAGCCAAACCTTTAATTGAAGTACGATTTGCACGACGGCTTCTTATCCCTGGCAACTATTTGTGGAACATGGCGTGCAGTTGTCTATAAAACTAAGACCTAATACTTTATATAAAGCTGAGATCCCACAACAACCACATTTTCCCCCAGTTTTCTCTTCATGCAGATGACAACTCCTGTTTGTTTATCATTTGAGAGAAAGCAATCTACCCGTTTCCCATGTAACTTGAATGTCTTTTTGATTTTGAACTACGTTTTGTTGTGTATGTTTTTTTCTCTAAGATTCCTTCTTTTGTATTGCAGCCGTCATCTTCGAAGAAACCTTGCTCAAAGGTCACGCTTTGTGAGGAACGAATCTTCTGCCTTTAGTTTCATCTTCGTCGTGTTGAGAATATCCTTGGTGAGTGTAATCGATTTTTCATACTGGTATCTGATCTCGATTTCCCAATTTCACGTCCTGGTGACGGTTTGAAAGTTTTCCTTCATGTGCATCACAAACTTCACTGATTGATGTTCTAATCATTTGAGAAGTGCTCTACTTCTTGACGTGGATTTAAAGGGTCCCTGAAGGCAGCCTCCTCCTAGGCATTTGATGGGCTCATTACCAGATCGGTTGGCATGAGAATGTAACTTTGACATGTATTGCAAGTAAAATACACTAACTATCAACATTTGAGCCAAAAGCAGAAGGTTGTCAGTTGCCAGTGCCACCTGTGAACCCACTGTGAATGCACTGATGAACCAAATAGTATCAGCCTATAGGGACCCTTTAATACCGGACAAGTGATGCACATTGAAAGTAAATTCATTTACATCAAGGGAATGTTTCAAAGTGATCTGTCCCTTGGTACGAGAGATTACTCCTTTTTTTAACTGAACATTTTTTTTCTACTACATGTATCATCATTTTCTATCTTCTTCTTTTTCGTCAGTTGTTTTATGTTCTCCTTCCTCTCTTTCAGATTCCATCCAAGGAACTCAGTCTCTCAACCTTTGCTCTGCCTCTTCATCAAGGGAATGTTTCAAAGTGATCTGTCCCTTGGTACGAGAGATTACTCCTTTTTTTAACTGAACAATTTTTTTCTACTATGACCATTTTCTATTTTTCGTCTTTTTCGTCAGTTGTTTTATGTTCTCCTTTCCTCTCTTTCAGATGCCATCGAAGGAACTGAGTCTCTCAACCTTTGCTCTGCCTCTTTCTGTATCAATCAATGAATCAACAAATAAAACGTTGTTGTAGTTTGCACCACATGCAATCTGACATTACACGGACAGAGGAATGAACTGTCTATGTTAATTCCATACGTTGATCGCCGCTGGTGCCACCTTTTGTGAAGTTGGACAGCGTTTCCTTTGCCTCGTGATGGCAGGGCTTTGCAAGTTCGGGATAAAGACAAAGTAAGTTAGATTCATAAATGGGAATTGGTGATGACAGAATTGATGAGGTTGTGGGGAGTCGATGAATGCAGGATGAACAGCCACACCTTTAATTGAAGGATGGTTGTCAATAAAACTAAGACCTAAGACTTTATATTAAGCTGAGCCCCACAACAACCTCATTTCTCTTCATGCAGATGACAACTCCTGTTTGTTTATCATTTGAGACAAAGCAATCTGCCCGTTTCCTATGTAACTTGAATGTCTTTTTGATGTTGAATGACGTTTTGATGTACAGTGTATGTTTTATATAAAGCTGAGAGCCCACAACAACCACATTTTTCTCTTCATGCAGATGACAACTCCTGTTTGTTTATCATTTGAGAGAAAGCAATCTACCCGTTTCCCATGTAACTTGAATGTCGTTTTGTTGTGTATGTTTTTTTCTCTAAGATTCCTTCTTCTGTATTGCAGCCGTCATCTTCGAAGAAACCTTGCTCAAAGGTCACGCTTTGTAAAGGAACGAATCTTCTGCCTTGAGTTTCATCTTCGTCGTGTTGAGAATATCCTTGGTGAGTGTAATCGATTTTTCATACTGGTATCTGATCTCGATTTCCCAATTTCACTTCCTGGTGACGCTTTGAAAGTTTTTCTTCATGTGCATCACAAACTTCACTGATTGATGTTCTAATCATTTGAGAAGTGCTCTACTTCTTGACGTGACAAGTGAATTTAAAGGGTCCCTGCAGGCAGCCTCCTCCTAGGCATTTGATGGGCTCATTACCAGATCGGTTGGCATGAGAATGTAACTGTGACATGTATTGCAAGTAAACTACACTAACCATCAACATTTGAGCCAAAATCAGAAGGTTGTCAGTTGCTAGCACCGCCTGTGAACCCACTGTGAATGCACTGATGAGCCAAATAGTACCAGCCTACAGGGACCCTTTAATACCGGACGAGTGATGCACATTGAAAGTAAATTCATTTACATCAAGGGAATGTTTCAAAGTGATCTGTCCCTTGGTACGAGAGATTACTCCTTTTTTTAACTGAACAATTTTTTTCTACTATCACCATTTTCTATTTTTCGTCTTTTTCGTCAGTTGTTTTATGTTCTCCTTCCTCTCTTTCAGATGCCATCGAAGGAACTGAGTCTCTCAACCTTTGCTCTGCCTCTTTCTGTATCAATCAATGAATCAACAAATAAAACGTTGTTGTAGTTTGCACCACATGCAATCTGACATTACACGGACAGAGGAATGAACTGTCAAATGTTAATTCCATACGTTGATCGCCGCTGGTACCATCTTTTGTGAAGTTGGACAGCGTTTCCTTTGCCTCGTGATGACAGGGCTTTGCAAGTTCGGGATAAAGACAAAGTAAGTTAGATTCATAAATGGGAATTGATGATGACAGAATTGATGAAGTTGTGGGGAGTCGATGAATGCAGGATGAACAGCCACACCTTTAATTGAAGGACGGTTGTCAATAAAACTAAGACCGAAGACTTTATATAAAGCTGAGCCCCACAACAACCTCATTTCTCTTCATGCAGATGACAACTCCTGTTTGTTTATCATTTGAGAGAAAGCAATCTACCCGTTTCCCATGTAACTTGAATGTCTTTTTGATGTTGAATGACGTTTTGATGTACAGTATATGTTTTTTTTCTCTAAGTTTTCTTCTTTTATATTGCAGCTGTCATTTTCCAAGAAACCTTCCTCCTAGGTCACGCTTTGTGAGAAACGAGTTTCAACTTCGTCGTGTTGAGAATATCTTTGGTGAGTGTAATCGATTTCTCATGTTGGTATTTGATCCCTATTTGCCAATTTCACTTCCTGGTGACGCTTTGAAATTTTTCTTAATGTGCATTACTGACTTCTCTGATTGATTTTCTCATTAGTTGAGAAGCCCTATAGGCCTCGACATAAAAAGTGAATTTAAAGGGTCCCTTCCGGTAGCCTCCTCAATATTGATGGGCTCATTATCAGATCGATTGGCATGAGAATGTAACTCTCAGGTGTATCGCAAGTAAAATACACTAAACATCAACATTTGAGGCCACTTAGAAAGTTGTCAGTTGCTAGTGCCACCTCTGAACCCACTATGAACGCACTGATGAGCCAAATACATGTAGTAGCAGTCTATAGGGTCTTTTTAATACCGAAGAAGTGATGCACATTGAAAATAAATTCATTCACCTCAAGGGAAGGTTTCAAAGTGATCTGTCCCATCTAACTTGGTAGGAGGGGTTACTCCTTTTTAATTGAACATTTTTTCCTATTGTCATCATTTTCTATTCTTTTTTGTCAATTGCTGTATGTTCTCCTTTCCTCTCTTTTCAGATGCCATCCAAGGAACTCAGTCTCTCCTCGTTTGCTGTACCTCCTGTCTATATTAATCCTTCAATAAGAAAAACGTTGTTGTAGTTTGAACCACATGCAATCTGACATCACACGGACTGAGAAACGAACTGTCAAATGCTAATTCCGTACGTTGATTGCCGCTGGTACCACCTTTTGTGAAGTTGGACATCGTTTCCTTGGCCTCGTGATGACAGGGCTTTGCAAGTACGGGATAAAGACAAAGTAAGTTAGATTCCAAAAAAAAAAGGATTTGATTTTAACAGAATTGATGAGGGTGTGGGGAGTCGATGAATGCAAGATGAACAGCCACACCTTTCTTTGAAGGACGAGTTGCACGACGGCTTCTTATCTCTGGCAACTATTTGCGGAACAAGGCGTGTGGTTGCCTATAAAACTAAGACCTAAGACTTTATATAAAGCTGAGACCCCACAGCAACCACATTTTTCCACATTTCTCTTCATGCAGATGACAACTCCTGTTTGTTTATCATTTGAGAGAAAACAATCTGCCTGTTTGGCATGTAACTTGAATGTCTTTTTGATGTTGAATGACGTTTTGATATGTATGTTTTTTCTTCTTTTGAATTGCAGCTGTCACCTTCCAAGAAACCTTGCTCCAATGTCAGGCTTTGTGAGAAACGAATCTTCTGCCTTTAGTTTCATCTTCCTCGTGTTGAGAGTATCCTTGGTGAGTGTTGATCGATTTCTCATACTGGTAATTGATTTTGATTTCCGTTGCAACTATTCGGGAAACACGGCGTATGGTTGTCTATAAAACTAAGACCTAAGACTCTATATAAAGCTGAGACCCAACCTACAAAACTAAGGATGAGTTGGGGTATGATCCAGGCTACCACTGTGGCAGCTGATCATGAACCCAATGGCCAACATCCTGACCAGCTTCTTTGGTGTTTGCCTCCACTGGTTCGGTGTGAAGGTTTGTTCATATTTCTCACCGAAAATTTGGAGATTACATAGTAATTAAAGGTGTTTCGTTTCCTTATTCACCTGAGATATTGAAGTGGCCTGATGGAGATAAATTCCCAAGCCACACTGTTTTGACCTTGAAATTTTGACCATAATCGTATGACCGTGGAACTCAAGGCCCCTGGAACATTTTGGTTTAACATTTGTCATTTGTTTTCCTGGTACGTTCATGCACACGGCCATGGACCATTTCATTAACTTTCGAGTCTGAGGTCTTAGTACTGTAGATAACCAGAACCATGTGTCCTCTGCTGTAGAACTCCTGTTCCTGTCTTTGAGCACAAAACATCCCTGGCCAGACCTTGGTTTTCTGTGGTCAGTTCCTAAAATGCTGGCTCGAATGTTTTTTCTTATTCTCCCTAAAATGGAAGGCATTATGATCGGCGTGTAAGGAATTGATATCCCGCATCGATATTGTTGAACTGTGAATGCATTTTGTCTCTAGAGACGTGTATGTACATGTATTATAGATAGGCATATGCATGTGACAGTTGCTTCCTTGTTCGTCGGACGCTGATGTTAGCCCTATGTAACGTATTGGGTGGTGGGTAAAATCTTGTGATACACCCTGAAGACGCACATAGCCTTGCCTTGTCGTGTTTCCGTGTTCATCCAATCACATTCGAAATATTTTAACGATGGTTCTCGAACCTTTGGATTGTTGGATTTCAAGTTTTTTTCCTTGTATTTCAGTCGTCAACTTGTGTGTTCTGATCTGAGCTGCTTGTACCCTTCACGCCAGCCCTGAAGTTAATGTTCTACCATCCACGTGACCTTCCTGTTCGTATCCACATCCGTACGGCACCATTATGTTGAGAATATTTATGTACCGGTAAGTAGACTTCAACTTTCATCGTCTTATGATGTGTCTTCTTGACGGACTACAGATTGGTACTTGAAAGAGAGTATCGCCGCCAGTGGTCAGTGGAACCAAGTTTGCCTTAATATATCCGGCTGGCGGATTTGTTACTGAACCTTTCAACAAGTACACTGTACATTTTATAGTTACTCTTATAGCCGCGAGAGGGACACTTATTTTAGCTCACCTCAGAGAGTGAGCTTTTCTCATGACGTGTCGTCCGTCGTCGTCGTCGTCCTTCCTCATAACATGGGTGGCGCGTTTCTCAAGCACTTGGCGTAGAAACTTGAAACTTGGTATACATTTCCGTTATGGTATAGGGCCTACTAGGTATCCTTCACGAGGAAACGTATAGACGGACGTATACCAGACGGATAACCTAAACTCGCCAATTACTAAGTTTCGCCGTAACATTGCATGAAGTGCATTATCTAGGGGGCGTGATGTCTCCGCCTTGGCGAGTTTGCGACCTTAAGATGACTTATGCTATAAGTCGTCAGACCTCATTAAATTCCGGTGTCGTGATTGGCCATATGCTAAT
>NMRB01000664.1:39244-85224 GCA_002633025.1 Notospermus geniculatus | reverse complement strand
CCGTATTCAATAAGGGTGTTTAGCTAAATCAGCGTACAAATTCTGCATTACACAGGTTATAGGCCTAGAAACTATTGTTCTACGTTCTGTAAGCTGCCTGATCCCTGGCATTTTACCCACACGATGATTACACGCGTCTAACATTCCTGCGTCTTAGTGTGCGAGGACAATAGAACGTGTTGGAAAAATTCTAGACAAGCCCTCCTGATCGTTCAACATTTCCTTCATGCTCTTTGACTTAGACGCAGGATAGTTAGACACGTGTGATTATCCTGCGGGTAAACGCCTCTGCTGAACCACCGTACAGACATCAGACAATAGTTTTCTAGGCCTTTAACCTGTGTAATGCAGAATTTGTACGCTGATTAGGCCAAAACACCCTTAAACGTGCGATGATCACCCTTATTGAATACGGGCCCATGTTTGTTGATCTGACCTACTTATCAAGGTCACAGATGTCAAAGTTTAAAATTCCACTGTTGGGTGGCTCATTTCGTGGCTGTTTGGCATAGAGTGTTTTGATTTCGTGTGAAGGTTTATCTACAAGTTTCTGCAAGTTTACCAAATGTCCACGCGTAACCATTGGGGCTAACTGACCTGAAACTTTGTAAATGTATACCCTTACGTCAGATTACCTATGACACCAAGTTTCGGTCCGATTTGATTCTTGGCTTGGCCACTAGTAGTCCAGGAGCCGCAAGGGTGAACCTGCTTTTGTCGGATAAAGTTTTCTCTCTTGTTTTTGGTAGCCTAGGGCTTCCTTATCATGAATCAGGGGGGTGCCAGTTGATACCCTTTGGGCAACTCTGGATAAACTCCTTCATGTCCAAAACGCCCAAAACGTGGAAACTATCATTCCACGGTATTAATTCACAAAACAATTCATCAAATTTGTGAGATCTGATATTTATTAACACCATGCTTAATGCTCGATACCATATGGATCACAATAGAAAAAAATAACCCTTTCTGGTCATTGACACTAAGCAATTTTTTCACAATTCTATTAGCGTAACTGTAAGACCTGAGGTAGAGGAAAAAAATCATGTAAAACAAAGACAATAAGATGAATTTTGAACCTTTTTTTGTCAAGCCCCAGAAGTCTCACTTTAAAAAAAATATCAGAAGTGAGCATATGAAAAAAAAACATGGTTACAAACGCTTATTGGCACATTGCTGTCATAATAAAGAACTGACATCCTGAGTTTAATGACATGTCATTGGCTAGTTTAGGTCAGTGTGGTCCTCGAGCATCCTGCACTGAAACATGCACAAAACATGGTGCAAGGTAAGCCTTTATCCCGACACCTGCATCGCTTGGAGCTACAAGGGGGTTCGCTTTTGCAGCCACCTCTAATCATTTCCAATATGAAATCAGGGGCAGGTTTTGTGTTGTCTGGTAGAGCATGGGCAAAGTGACTTGTTAGTTATGTCCCTCTTCCATCCAAAGTCCTCTGGGTTCAGTGGTGGAGGGTTAGAACTATGGTTTCGCCATAGAATTGCCTGGAAGTGAGCCCTCTTCACATTTTCAATGAATGCTTCTCTTGTTGGTGGAAGAGCAGCCAAGTTTGGAGAAGGCGAATGACTCTTCCCATTCTTTTTGCCCCATACAAGCAGCCTTGTGTTGGATATGTCTTTGCTGTCCTTCATGCCATAGGTCTAGCAACCAATTCTTGGGGCTTGGCCTCTATTCATTCCTTAATTGCTGACTCCTCCTGTTTGCACAGGGTTTTTCAGATCTATTGGGATTCAGCTCAGTCTTTTCTGAAATCTAGTGTGGAAAAGTGCCAACCTGAAGAAGACCCCGGTTGGGGTCGAAAATTTGCTAAGTTCTGGAAGTTGACTTCTTGATATTTACCACTTTGTGTGTCAATTTTTGTGTTTTCTTCTTTGGACTTCATACCATAGCAAGCTGAAACGAAGCAAGTGCATGACTTGATCAATGACTTGTTGAACTGGAGCATCAACATTTCCAATGGCTGATAAATCATGTTCATCATCTTTCACGATCTTGACTACTTTGCCCTTTCCAATACCTAGGTAACACGCTACTGTGTCACATCATCCTGCTATACAGTAGCATGGGCAGGTAACAGGTTTTTCACAACTTTCTGGTGCCTCGCCAATGTGGATTTGATGTCAAGAATTGCCCTTTCCTTGCTTGAAGATTCCATAGTCATGGGCAATTGCATCCCAGCGATTTGGTAGTGATGTAGTAGCAATACAAAGACGTCTGTTACAACCGTATTTGTAGCCGCGCCACTATTTCTAACCTACCACTATTTGTAACCAATTTTAGTAGGCGCTACAAATAACGTTGTCTCTATCAACGCTTGTAGCCGCAACGCTATTTGTAATCAACGCTATTTGTAACCGAGTCGCCGCTATTTGTAGCTTATACGGACTAACCGTATTTGTAACCAACTTCGCCACTATTTGTAGCCGACCCTGGATTCAGTGACCAGGGCCCTGGTTTGTGAGGACAGCGAAACGCTCTCGGAAGTGTGGTCTCAAATGACGTCATTCCATTATTGTTATTTCACTTTCTGGATCTTGAGAGTATGGTAAAACTCACTGTGCTGAAGTGCTTCATTTCCATCTCAGTGGATATCACACCAGTCAGCCTCCGGATAAATGTACAGAAAAGTGACAAAAGCATGTTTTGGTATTAACATCATGTACAGTTACAAAGTTTGATTTTCCTGGCCAGCAGGTGATTTGAGTGTGATTTTTTTTACACTGGATTGGAAAGAATTATTAAACCATGGGCACATAATCGGGAACCAAATAAAATTACAGTTGCTATTTTGACCCCTCCCGGCCTAAACAAAAAACAAAAAAATCACGTTTCGAAAATCGTGCAGAAAAAATGATCAAGCGCTTCCAAATCTTGCTAATTACCGTAAATTGTCATATGTTTTTTTCTTTCTTTATTTCTTAATTCTTGAACTAAGAATTATAATCTGTCCCTAAAATAGCCAGTAAATACATGTAATTCATATCCGCAAAAAACCCAGATAAATCACGTTTCGACAATCATGTTGAAAAAATGACCGAACGCTGCCAAATCTTGACAATTACCGAAAAATGTTTTGTGATTAACGTTGACACTCTTCCAGAGTTGGTAGGCTACGGTGCACACGTTTTCAATTCACAAGTTTTCAATGGTAAATGTTCACGTGGTTAGCTGTAATATGTCAGCTCTGGTCGGCTACAAATAGCGGCGAATTCGGTTACAAATACGGTTAGTCCGTATCAGCTACAAATAGCGGCGACTTGGTTACAAATAGCGTTGATTACAAATAGCGTTGCGGCTACAAACAGCGTTGATAGCGACAACGCTATTTGTAGCGCCTACTAAAATTGGCTACAAATAGTCGTAGGTTACAAATAGTGGCGCGGCTACAAATATGGTTGTAACAGATGTCTGTATCATCCGAAATCACAGAGATTTGGCGGGCCAGTCCGACACAGTGCAGGACTTGTTGAACGATTATGATATCGGCCTCTTCATGATGGGTCTCTAGATCAAACCGGCTCTTCTTTTCTTCCATGCTGACTTCAATAGGACAAGGGTCCTCTTCAGTCACAACCAACCTGTGCCTTTGTGTACTCTCCTGATGGAAAAGCCTGTCTTCTCCAGTCACAACCAACCTGTGCCTTTGTGTACTCTCCTGATGGAAAAGCCTGTCTTCTTCAGTCACAACCAACCTGTGCCTTTGTGTACTCTCCTGATGGAAAAGCCTGTCTTCTCCAGTCACAACCAACCTGTGCCTTTGTGTACTCTCCTGATGGAAAAGCCTGTCTTCTCCAGTCACAACCAACCTGTGCCTTTGTGTACTCTCCTGATGGAAAAGCCTGTCTTGGATGAGTTCGTCGCATATGAGATGGAATAGTCGTTTCTTGTTTTCAACAGAAGACAAGATAAACTTTTGAGCTGGCAGTTTTGTAGTCCGATGGAGTTGCTGCTTGCTACTGACCTCTGTTTCCCTGCCATCTCGCCTGGTAGACTTAAAGCCTCACTGTATTGAATTTTACTATATTTTCAAAGTGTAAGGAGATTGCATGTATAGATCTCAGCCTCCTGAAGGTCCCCAAAATACTTGCCCGACACGTACTTCAAAGAATCAAGCCCTAGTTTTCAGCACACATTGAAAAAAACTGAAGGCAGAGCTCTAATGTATTCAGATAGAGCATAGTACATTTTACACTACATTAACGTCAGAGGACGTAAGCACTTTCCGAATTCAACGCAGTGAGGCTTTAATACTTTACTCATAGTACCTATCAAAGATGAGGTAGACATCACTGTTGGTCAGGTAGGAAGTTAAACGACTCTTGACATTTACAATGAAATCAGCCACTGTACCATCTGCTGGCCAATGTATGGTCCATAAAAGGGCTGACCCGTCTATGACAGTGACATCTGCATCACCAGTGTTCCTCCGAGAAACTTCGACTTGCAGCAACTTCTTCAGTTTGGACTTGGCTTTACCAATCCGCATTCCATCCTTCGTAAACATGGCAGTTGGTACAGCAGCAAGCTCATAGGCAAAGACCTTCATCACATCAACATCTCTGTCACTGGCTAATAATGCAATAACCCTTGGGTAGATGGCATTCAGATCATAAAAGTGCTCTAGTTCGAATTGTAAACATTACGGTTTGTTCATTTACATGGTTGATTATAATAGTTATTTTTCCTCGGACAGGTGCGGCACAGTGTATACCAAAACATTAATGTTATCTATTTTTATTTCTATCTTGATAAATATTCTTGTAACTGAAATATATTTATGATTTTACACTCAAAAACACATAAAAAGTTATGAAAGGCGAGATTTAATTCGAAATTAACTGATTTGTTAGTACCAGAAGTTGACAATAGGTGGCACACCGTAATGTTTACAATTCGAACTAGAGCACCTTTAACCTTGGAGTCAGCAATTTTCACAGGTTTGCTTGCAACTGACATCGTTTCTACCTTCTTAGCACCTTGGGTGCTTAATGAAAACCAGTTATAAAAACCAGGTAAAAAACAACTCATGCTGAGCCACTATAAATACTGTTGGAGTGCCACTATGGACATCTGGTGGAAGTTGTTGGAACTGAAGTTGCCCAAACAGCTATAGAAGGTCTTCTCGGCTGGTTTTGATGGGTGGGGTGCCAGGGGGTATAGAGGCGTCAAAAATGGCCAAAATTTGGTGGTTTTTAACCCTTTCTGACTGGAAATTGCAAAATGAGACAATAGGGGTAGCCTTTTCAGCCTGGATTCAATGAAAATATGAGGCCATGGAGATTCTTATACAAGAGATTTGAAGGGGCTGTCTCTCATGGATTTTTTTCTGCATGTCCCCAAAATATTGTCAAAAAGCTGTAGCACCCAAGGTGGGGATGCTGCTGTAAAATCCCTCAGGCCATGCGTTCTCAAAGTCTTTTAACATTGCCTCTCCAATCATGACAGCATTTTCAACATTTACAAATGCTGTTGGTACATGTAGCTTTCCACTCACAATGTTGACAAGACTCCCTTCAGGATGTTCCTTTGGATCCATAGGATCAATGCAGGTCTCAAGTTTCTGATGGAGTCCAGCCCTGTCCGTGGCATCATCCTGGATTCTAGCCTTGGACTCCTCCTTGTGATGCTGTTGCACTCTGGTAGCATCAGTTCCCTCTTCTTCTAATTCAATCATGTCCGACTCAATCTTGCAGTCAGATATGGCGGCTCAGTGCCCAGACAAGTTGAAAACGACCTAGATTTAACTCCATTACTAGCAGCTGCCTCGGGCGTCGCTGGTTCGACTCCCCTCTAGGACGTTTTTTTTTCACCGCTTCTCCTCTCTCGTGGTTTTCTTTTTTCTTAATTACTGAAAAAAACTCTGAAGTCCACGTACATATGTACAGTGTACATGTACTTGTTGAAAGGTTCAGGAAAGAAATTCGTGTCTGGCTGTGCACTACGCTTAAGTGGCACATACAGCTGTTACTTAATTCAATCGACCATGTTTCCACCAATCTTTCAAAAGGGACTAGTTTCAGTGGGCAACTTCTCCAGTCTCCTTCAGTAACGTTGGCTGATCCCAAATGAACTTTAATTTGCTTCTATTTATTCTTATTTTTCTTATATTGCAGGTTCTTGTGCGGATTGTGGAACAACGTGCCTTCTTCCGTCTTACTCGTATCATGAAGTGGAGAATATCCTTGGTGAGTATAGTCGATTTCTCGTGTTCTATCTCGATTTCACTCCCTGGCTGCTGTTACAATTTCTTTTCATGTACAGCGGTGTGAATTAATATTCGAACAGAGGGAATTCAGCAAAATTTATCACTTCGGTATTCCAATATCTATATCAAAAGTATTTGAAGTCAGTCCTACCTCTAGTCTGATGTGTTTTCGCTGAATTCAGATGCTGGATGTCACGAGAGTGGTGAAAATATCGAAATTTGACATATTGGAAAATATCAAAGACATCAAACTTGAATCACAGGTGTATGAATATCAACTTCTGTTTCCAAACGCCGTCAGGTAATACCCCCATTCAACATGTTGTTGCAAGGGGAAAAAATTCCACAAAATATCCAGACAAACTGGTGATAACAGCAAATCTCATGAAACATATCAGACTAGAGGAGTGCATTCTAGGACTGACTTCAAATACTTTTGATATAGATATTGGATACAGAAGCGGCAAATTTTGCCTTTATGAAAAGCTGAATTCCCTCTGTTCGAATATTAATTAACACCACTATTCATCACCACCGGCACTTCTCCGATTGTACTTCTCGTTATACGAAAAGTACATATTCATGTAGGCCTTGTGATGTACATTGAAAAGGAATTCCTTAACAGCTAAAGGGGAGACTCGTGATGTTTTTTTCTTGGCACTCTCAATGGTGAAAGGCAGTATTGCCAATGATGATCAGCGGAACCATGGTTGATGACTGTAATTATAGCTGTCCTCTACACGAACGTGCACATTTGTCAGTACACAGTGCTATTACTTCCATCCACCTTGTTCCCACCGACCACCATGGAATACTTCCTTTCATCGGGGTTGGGGGAGGTGGGCAGTATACTCTGCACTTAGGGACAAGACTACATGTTGGTCTGTAACACGTGTCCACTGAATCAGTGTTACAGGATACATGTAGTTTTTTCAAATCTACTTTATAGGATTTGATTTCATCGCTAATGTCCAGTTGAAAAATTAAAGTCCAGTGGAAGGGTTCGAAAAATAAACTATCTCCATTTTTCCAGTTCAATTAACAGGAAAGGGTTAATGTTCAGTGAAAGTGGCTAGGGTAGAAAAAGTCGAAAAATAAACTATCTCCAAAAAAACGTCCAGTGGAAGGGTTCAAAAAATTTTTCCAGTTTGAGGAGAAGGAAGGGGTTAATGTTCAATGATGGAGCTTGGGAAGCATAAGTTGAAAAATCTCCATTTTTCCAGTTCAAAGAACAGGAAAGGGTAATGTTCAGTTAAAGTTACTAGGGTGGGATAGGTTGAAAAATAAACTATCTCCATTTTTCCAGTTTGAAGAACAAGAAGGGGTTAATATTGATTGAAAGGGGCATGGGAAGGAAAAGTTGAAAAATAAACTATCTCCATTTTTCCAGTTCAATGAACAGGAAAGGGTTAATGTTCTAAAAATAAACTATCTCCATTTTCGGTTTGAAAAATAAACTATCTCCAAAACGTCCAGTGAAGGGTTTGAAAAATAAACTATCTCCAAAATGTCCAGTGAAGGGTTTGAAAAATAAACTATCTCCATTTTGGGTTTGAAAAATAAACTATCTCCAAAACGTCCAGTGGAAGGGTTTGGAAAATAAACTATCTCCAAAAAGGTCCAGTGGGAGGGTTTCAAAAATAAACTATCTCCATTTTTTCTTATGTTGCAGGTTCTTGTACGCATTGTGGAACAACATCCTTGGTAAGTATTACACCGATTTGCCGATTTCACTCCCTCTGGAGGCTGTCGAAATTTCTTTTCATGTACATCACTACTTCTTGGATTAATTTTTCATATTTTGAGAAGATACATACTTCTCATTTTATGAAAAATTAGTCTAACACAGAAGTAGTGATGTACATAGAAAAGGAATTTCGTCTCAGCTGCAGGGGAGATTACTCCTGACCGTCTCAAAGTTTCGGAGCTAGGGGTGGAACTAAAAATTTTTTTGTTGGACTTAGAGCATTTTTTAGGGGTTTTTTGGCATTTTTTAGGCAATTTTTGCCATTTTTCTGCTATTTTTGCCACTTTTTTGGCTATTTTTATCATTTTTTTCTTATTTTTTATTATTTTTATTATTTTTTATTCTTTATTATTTCTTTTTATTTCTTTCTTCTTTCTTCTTTCTCTTTTCAGAGTCGAGAAGCTGAAGTCGCTTTTCTTGTTCTTCCTGTTGTCTGTAGTAATCAATCAACAAATAAAAAGTTATTTATTAATTGATTCGTTTCCTTGATCATTGTCCAAGTCCAGAGGAAGAGCTGATATCCAGTTAAAGGCGCAGGGAAAGGAGAAGTTGAAAAACAAACTCCATTTTTCCAGTTCAAGGAGAATGAAAGGGTTAATGTCAAGGTGAAAGTCCTTTTCGGCAAAGGAAAAGAGTTGAAAAACAGACTTAACGGTAAACTTCAACTATCACTCCGAAGTTAAGCCCTGTCAACACTGCAACTTTTCGAAAACATTCTCAAAATCTTTAGTTGCAACAAAAATAAACAACAAACTCGTTTTGAGATTGTTGCGCAGCATAACAGGACTTGCAACACTTAAGACATGTTAAAGAAGTGTTGCAGCTGCAACATTTCTAAAACATTTTCAAAACTTATTTTAAGTGTTGCAAGTCATGTTATGCTGAGCAACAATCTCAAAACGAGTTTGTTGTCTATTTTTCTTGCAACTTAAGATTTTCAGAATTGTTTCCGAAAATAAAGTTGCAGTGTTGGCAGGGCTTAACTTACGGAGCGATAGTTGAAGTCTTCCGTTGATAGTCTGTTTTTCCACTCTCTTCCTTGGCCGGAAAGGACTTTCACCTGGACATCAACCATTTCCTCCTCCTTGAACTGGAAAAACGTGAGTTCGTTCTTCAACTTCTCCTGTCCCTGTGCCTTGAATTGGATATTAACCCTTCCTCTTCGTCGAAGTCGTCGCAGCTGTAGACTGGGCCGAGGTTGAGGGTGGAAGTGATGTACCCGAGCTGTTGTGGTCAGTTCGAAGTCGTCGCAGCTGTAGACAGGGCCGAGGGCGAGGGTGGAAGTGATGTACCGAGCTGTTGTGGCCAGGTTCGATTGTCCGATGCATGTACCGTCATTCGGAACTTCGTGAGTCGAAACAAGAGACAAGTTCGTGAGACTGTGGGTCGGAGTCCCGCAGCGTGGGCATACTTATCCAAGTCGGTTCACTCTGCGGGACTTCGGCCGAATACGTCTTGTCCGTTGTTGTACCATTCACATTCCCTGGCCACCAACAGCTGTGAAAAAAAGAGCAGAGTTCCAAGATAAAAGATCAATGACAAAAAGACAAATGACAAAGAAACAAATAACAAGAAAAATAAACGAACAAATAGTATTCATCGGCAATGAAATATCCTTACAGCGGTTTTCAACGCGACTGTACAACATCACAAGTGGCCACCTGAAGAGTTAATTTCAAAACATCACGTTTAAATGTCCTTTCCTTGTAACACACAATGTCACTACAGAACGCCACCATCGGAGAGTTCATTTCAAGCCATTACGTCATCACCTTGTACACAACGATTACGGATATCAGAGTCAAATATTCGTTCCTCGTGTCCAGCAAAGGCAGAATCCTGATTTGTAACAGCAGTTGAGCACGTTCGCAAGGTGACCTCGAGCCAAGGTACCGTCGGGACAAAAGCATAGGCTTGGTCAACATCACCCTGAAAAAATATTTTAAATTCAAACGACATGCACCACTGATGTAAAAGACTTGGGGGAAATGGACTTGGACTATTCCTATTACTACCTCGGTCAATACACAAAGACACACAAGTGTCATGTACATATGAGGCAGGGGGTCAAGTCATGATGGCGGGGGCAGGGTAAAGTAGACAAATGGGCGCATGGGTAGAATTTTTGAACAAAAGAACTGTAGAATGGGGTTCCACGGTGAAGCAGACCACGCGAGAACATACGCGTGGGTTTGAACACAGATGCCACCTATTATTCATGACGATTAAAGTTGTGGTTGGCTGTGCCTGGTGAACCGCATCTCTCGAACAATGAGCTTCTATAAGTCATCATGTGACCAAATGGTGAATAAAGGGGTACAGGGTTTCACACTACCAAAAGAGCAATTGATATTTGTCCCAAGGAGATCGTTTACTTACATCACGTGTGTGTAGATATCCATAATCGTTCCTGCACCTCTTGTCGTATGAGGCCGAAGAAAGATCCTCCATCTTGACAGCTTGCGAGATCACGAGGCCTCGCGAGATCACGAGTGAGATCACGACGCCTCGCGAGATCACGAGCGAAATCGCGAGACCTCGCGAGATCACGAGTGAGATGGCGAGGTCACGAGTGAGATCACGAGTTCACGAGACCGCAAGTTCCAGAAATGCATCCATCCGTCGAAAGCAAGCAACTGCTTCACAGAATGTTCACTACATTCCCCTGAGAATTCGATAACTCAAGTCCGTCACACTGAGGAAGGAAGTTTCACAAACAACACCATGCATAATTGTTCAAAACGTCCTAACAGAATCAAGTCAGCAGAATCGAGTTCCAGTCACGTGAGAAGACCGAGTTGCTACCAGTCCACATAGCACACAGAGCGTACAACACCATCAGGCTGAAAATAGAAAATTGACAATGTGAATAGTACGCAATCAATGAATGATTAAAAAGTTCCCACTTTCTTCACCTCCCAATTAGAATTGTTCTCCCAATTAGAATGGTCCTCAACATAAAGGAGTTCCTCAAGGCTATTGTTCTCCTGTTGAGAACAATAGCCTTGAGGAAATCCTTTATGTGGAGGAGAACAATAGCCTTGTGAAACTCCTTTTCATTGAGGATTCGCGGTGTGACGTCATGTGCACGTGATTGCCCCAATCCTTCAGTTGGTTTTGGAATCCCGTGCGGGTCGGACGTGCAGCTCTCGAGCTGCGTCTCAGGCTTGGCGGGGTGCCGACTTCTGTGAAGTGGTCAGGGAGGCCGAGGAATTGAATGCTGGGTTCGCCGAGATGGCCAATACCGCGCCATGGTCTCAGTTGAAGCCAGTCAGTCGTGGCGTCAAGACGCAGAGGTGAAGCAAGTGGGAATATGCCCAGTCCTTCAGGAAAGGACTTCAACGGCGTGCACAAATCGGAATCAAAATAAGAAGCACCCAGATCCAAATAATTTCGGCGTTGCTTCGAATCAAATTCGAACTCTAAAACGGTTGCAAGAACTCACCTTCAGTTGCTTTTGATAAGGAACTCCGGGATGCAGTTCCTTTCGTCACGATCTCGGCAAACCGTCATGTAGGCCCTATCTTGGTACAAACGAAATGGCCAGCTGGAATAGAAATAGAAAAAATGAGGTCAATGCACAGAAAGTATGCTTTCGTCGGCGTCGACTTTGGTTTTAAAATGCGAATGCGGGCTGCAAATGCGGACGAACCCAATTTTGGAAAAGTAAATTTGGGCCTGCCACTTAAAAAATGGCGGATTTGAATCGCCTCATCCTTTTACATGTAAAAAACGGGGCGTCCAGAATGTACGTCCGCTGCACCGTCCATGTATTCTCTCTACTTACATTGTCAATCGTCACAGAGAGGACTCCTCCAAAGCTGTCGTTAGGCGTGTTCAGTCGGAACGCCGGAATGGAGCCAAAACCGACGGAGCAGACCCGAGACCGATGTGGTACTGCCCGACATAGCCGAGGGGACGGCCAATGACACTCCCGTCGGTTTTGGCTCGAGACGGACGTGGTGCTGCCCGAGGGGACGGACATCGACAATAGGAAAGCCGGAATGGCGTTTCTTCCGTCGGTTTTGGTTGGAGACCGATGTGGTGCTGCCGACATGCCCGAGGGGACGGACATTGACACTAGGAACGCCGGAATGAGGTCTCTTTCGTCGGTTTTGGCTCGAGACCCATGTGGTGACGCCCCAGGGCACGGGCATTGGCACGAGGAACGCCGGATTGGCCAAACTTGTTACCAGGTACATGCAAATAGAAGTTATAAAGATACTTTTAGAAATTAATCACCTAGAACATCTAGAACTCGGCTTGAGAAGCGGCAAATCGAGGTTCGAGGAAGTGCTTTCTACCGACGTTCACACGGTTGACTCTTGAATGCATTCGAGCAGGGCAATAGTGATGACCCCCGATTTCGAGAAGATTGCGACAACAGCAACTCCGAAAAACTGGGGGAAAAGCCTCCACGTACTGTTGGTCAAGTACACGGCTCTGCAAGATATTAGACGGAGGAATCAAAATGCCAGGACACTTACCATCATTTTGGTCTCGGTGAGGAAGCCTTGTGCAAGGGGATCCCGCCGTTCCGTGTTTCAAGGGAAGTCGGTGAATGACGGAGCTCCTTCCTGCTCCAATGGCACCTGCTGACCGAATGGTCGGCGGGAAAGTGGCGGGAGGAAATTCTAACATGACCAATCCCCGCACACTAGATTTCAAAAAGGACCAATCACATCGCAGCGAGTTGACAGATTTCGCGGTCAGCCACCTGTGTGTATTGTTTTGGGACAGAAAGGAGTATTTTTAGATCAGCTATACAATAAGGCCTTTTAAAACTGAACGTCAACCCGTCTGATCCCATATATCCCAAATGAAATGTGATCGATCCAAAAAGTTTTGATAAACAACTTCAGCCAATGAGCATCGAGTTCTTTTTGAATAATCCTTCACGGTCGATGATGATGGCTTTGGTGCTTCAGTGCTCATGTTCTTTGAAAGGCGATGTCAAAAATCCTTGGAATGAAATTGAACGCACCCTTTCAGATGCCAGCCCCGCATATTTTTTTCGGTTCAAAGAACACTGAATGCGACGTCTTGTAAACAATTTTGACCAATCAGCATCGGGCTTTCGAGAAGGATAAGGTCTGGTTGTTTGTACGACCTTGGGTGCTTGAACATGTCGTTTTCTTGCTAATAGGGAGGTTTCGAAATCAAACGATAAACGTAAACGTTAACGACAACTTTATTTTTGTACGGTACCGAAAACGCAATGCAAAACTGGTCAATGTGTAGTATGAAAAATAACGTTGTCGTAAAGTTTTGGTTTGTCGTTTGATTTCGAAAGCTCCCCATTACTGGGAAAGATCCTAATCGTATAATCGTATTTAAGCAAGATTAACTAAAACAAAAGGTTCAAGCATACCCCACCTCTTGGTTTTTTTTAACAAGAAATGGAGGTCACAGACAATTCAACAGAATTTACAGGAAAACAGAAACTTAACCCTTACCGTCTTAAACAACATTTCAAGCTAAATTTTGAGGGCTGGGAGAAATGCGAAAAAAAATTAATTGGTCACTCTGCCGACGGCTCTTCGTCTTCTCTAACGCACTTTTTACACAATATCAAGAAAAAACACAATTTTTAGAATCACAGTTTTCATTTCAAAATCAGCGTGACATTATTCCTTGATGATTTCTAAGAAATTCTGTGAAAAAAGTTTCGAAAAATCTCTTGTCGTTCTCAAGATATATCAAACTATCATCAGAAAAATATGCCATATTTTTGGGGCATTTTGAGACTTTCGTTAAATTCTCCATCTATTGGTGTAAAAATGATGGAATAATCAGCATGTAATATTATGTTATCATGATGAGTGACTGTTGACAAGGGAAAAATATGGAAACTATCGAATTCTGCAAAATATCGAATTCATAAAAACTGATGATATTTTGACATATCTGGAAAACGTTTCTGCACAGGACATCATAGGATCGACTGGGGAATGATATCACGCTGATTTTAAATTGAAAATTCGGAATTTTGAAAAATGAGGCGTTTTTGAGATATTTTCATGATATTTTCTCACAAACCCTCAATTTTGTATGTGATCCTTTTAAAAACATTATAGGGCATAACATAACACAAGTTGAGGTTGAAACCTTCGACAGTTGCTGAGATATTAGCTGTCGTTTTACTTTTTAACAAGGCTGTACTTACTGAGACTCGGAAATATGCGAATATCCCGCGATGTAACGAAGAAGGGAAGAACGAATAATTTGACTTGGGGGGGGGGGGNGGGGGGGGGGATAAAGAAAATCAGTCGTTCAAAAGTATTCATACCCTTGTCCTTCTGAAGTACAAAGCCATCTGTTTTTCATGGTTCAGGTATTTTGCAACTCCCAAGGTCTGTCCTGTTCGTCCCTGCAATGTTATGCAACAATTCCATGTCATGTTGGTTTCCAGAACGTTCCTTGGCCCTATAAATTGAGAGGCATTGGTGAGATCACTCAGTTCGAAGTCATCGCCAGACTCTCCAGCATGGTCAAGCAGAAGAACTGAGTGAGGACGTAAGATCGCGTATTGTGGATGCACACAAGGATGGTTTGGGCCACAAAGCAATATCAAAGCTTTTTCAGGTCCAGGCAGCCACAGTCCAGAGCATCAAGAAGTTTAAAGCGTTCCACACGGCGAAGAACCTGAAAAGATCCGGAAGGAAGCCCAAGTCTCAGCCAGGCACGCGAGAAAATTGGTACGTGCCGCCACCATCGACCATCAACCCACGTACGTGGGTTGATGGTTGATGGTCGATGGTGGCGGCCCGGCGTGCCAATTTTCTCGCGTGCCTGGCTGAGACTTGGGCTTCCTTCCGGATCTTTTCAGGTTCTTCGCCGTGTGGAACGCTTTAAACTTGTGTTACTCTGGACTGGCTGCATGGGCCGAGAAAACGCTTGGATATTGCCTTGTAGCCCAAACCATCCTCGTGTGCATCCACAAACGCGACCTTAAAGCGGGTGATCCACTGTTGCGATTTTGGCTTGAGACGGGGTTGCGTTCCCTTGCGGTTACCTTATAAGGACTTCCGATTGCCATATAAGGTAACCGCAAGGGAACGCAACCCCGTCTCAAGCCGAAATCGCAACAGTGGAGGACCCGCTTTAGGTCCTCGTTCAGTTCTTTCCGCTTGACCACAACAAGATGTTGCAGGGCCTCGGCGACAAGGCAACCCAGTATCTCAAGACACTCCAGAGGACATTGAACAGGGCGGGACTCGATGGATGCCGACCACGGAAGACTCCACTCCTAAAACCCAACCACACAAGATGGCGTCTGAACTTCGCCAGAGGTCGCCTGGATGAAGACGAGGCATTTTGGTTGTCGATTCTATGGTCAGATGAGATGAAGATGGAGCTTTTCGGGCACAGATGTTGCTTACGTTTGGCGAAAGAAGGGTGAAGCTTTCAAACCGAAGAACACGGTGCCAACTGTCAAGCATGGAGTCATAATGCTGTGGGGCTGTTTCTTGGGACCGGGATCCTCGACAAGGTCGACGGCAGCATGCGGAAGGAACAGTACATCGAGATTCTCCAGGAGAACATCCGACGGTCTGCTGCGAAACTTGGAGGATCCAATGTGGCCCTAGACAAACAAGATAACGACCCCAAACATGCCGCCAAAGTCGAGAAATGGTTCGACAACGCAGTCGATGTTTTAGAGTGGCCAAGCCATAGCCCAGACCTCAACCCTATTGAAAATCTGTGGAGGGAAGGTGAAGGTCGGCGCAAGAAAACCAATTTGAAGGACCTGGAGAGAATTTCGAAGGAGGAATGGGGCATAATCCTAGTGGAAACCATGCCGTAACCTGGTAGTAAACTACAGAAGACGTCTTGAATCTAATTGCAAATAAAGGCTATGCCATTTTTGAGTCGTGTATGAATACCTCAAACATTTAGGGCCGTATTCACCAAGGGTGATCATCGCGCGATTAAGACTTAGACGCGTGTAACTTCACTAAATGCACACACTTCCACCATGCTTTTGAAGAAGGTACACGCGTCTAAGTCTTAATCGCGCGATGATCACCCTTGGTGAATTCGGCCCTTAATGTTCTGCAAATTTGTGAAATAAAGCAGAAATAAGCAAGAATTCATCAGAAATACATGTGCTGAGTTTGTGAAAGCCTGTTGTAACCTTTTTGTTGTAGAATAAATGGAATCTGGAAAGAAATACAGGAAATGCCAGGGGTATGACTTATGAGCACAACTGCACATTGTAATCGGGGGTTCTTGATGCTCGCTTCCGACGTACCAGCGCACAGCTACGTTGGTGCGTGGAGACGAAGTGAGCGAGCACTCCGAACATCCGATTGCTCATGAGTTGGGCGGGCGGGCGGGCGGGCGGANCCCCCCCCCCCCGAGTGACGTACATGTATACCCCACAGCGTACAATGTCTGCTGAATTGAGGGTATCTAGGAATACCATCAGTGAGTTCCTGTCCCGGTCCCGGTGTAACATCTGTGAGTGTTCCCCATCTGTGAGTGCTCCCCTCCTGTTGTCTGACGGAATAACCAGCGAGTTGACAATAGAGGACACGCAGCGAAACATGTTGATCTGTCAGCGTTTCCCAAACAAGGGGACACGCTGACCCATAGAAACACTGACAGATATAACACTGGTCAGAGGGGGAAACTGTCGGCAATCCCCACCGGCCATCCTAGGCTACAAAAATAAGCATACGAATGGAAATATTTCTAGGTATACGGGCCAGTAATTTGAATCCGCCATCCCGAATTTTTCTGCCAGGAACTCGCTGCATTTTATAAATGTGGCGAGTATCCCTTTAAATTTCAACGGATTTTCATTCTGAGTCTTTCATATGATAGGCAATATTCTTCTACGTGTTTAGTGCAAATTTTGTTGAAGTATGATCAGTTATCCTATGATATACCAGGACGGAATTAATGAGAACCCCCGAACGATGATGTGGAAGACTCTTCTTGTACATTTGAATAATGTACATTTGCACAGGGACACTAATGGTGCTGAAAATAGCTGTTATCCCCAGAAATGGAATTCAAGACATCAAGTTGACAGATTCATGTAACACAAAAAATTTTAGAAGCTCCTGCCTATACGTAAAGTCAAAATTCAGGCAGTGACAGACATCTGGTGGCAACAAATGAAGTGTATCCCTCAGTTACTTCATCGTTCGCAGTTACATGTAAACCTTTGTTTGATTCCTTTGTGCTGCACGCCATCACTATATCGGAGTTGTGAACAAACTAAGAGAAATGCCCCTTCTTTGCTGGTCAACGGTTTCTGAAATCTTTCCAAAGGACCAAGGGCCGTATTCATGATCAAAACCTTAATTCGCAACTTTGCGTGCATGCAAACCTATTGTAAGGTAGTCAGTTAATTAATAAAAGGGCATTGTGCAGTCAAACAGAGTCTTGCGTGCACGAAAAGCTGCGAAGGCTGGCCCCGGCTCATCATTACTGGAGTATCATTGGCCTGAGTAAGGGCCTACATACACGTAATATCAAAAGATATTCAAGTTGCATGGGAAACGGGTAGATTGCTTTCACTCAAATGATAAACAAACTAGAGCTGTCATCTGCATGAAGAGAAATGTGGAAAATGTGGTTGTTGTGGGTTTCAGCATTATCTATCAAGTCACGGGTCTTAGTTTTATAGACAACCACACGCCATGTTCCACAGATACTTGCCAAGGATGAGAAGCCGTCGTGCAACTCGTCCTTCAATGAAAGGTGTGGCTGTTCATCCTGCATTCATCGACTCCCCACAACCTCATCACTTCTGTCATCATCAAATCCGATTTATGAATCACTTACTTTATCCCGCACTTGCAAAGCCCTGTCTTCACGAGGCCAAGGAAAAACTGTCCAACTTCACAAAAGATGGTACCAGCGGCGATCAACGTACGGATTCAATTGAGCATTTGACAGTTCGTTTCTCAATCCGTGTGATGTCAGATTGCTGCGAAGTACAACATTTGATTTGTTGATTGATTGATTAATACAGACAAGAGGTAGAGCAAAGGAGGAGAGACTAAGTTCCTTGCATGGTATCTGAAAAGAGAGGAAAGGGGAACATACAACANAATTCTAAAAACAACCGAAATTGTCACGTCCCGGGTAGACAATAAAGTACTTCACAAACACCTGCCCGGCCTGTCCAACTCATTTCAGAAATATTTTCGGAAGGCAGGTAACCCGTGCCGCGGCACGACCTACCCGATCATGACAATTCTAAAAACAATCGAAATTGTCACGTCCCGGGTAGACAATAAAGTACTTCACACCTTGTTTATGGTTGAGTAGGTCGCACGGATCTTGAGTAATTAACGCCCGGGTTATGCGCGTTATTTATAAAAACAAACTTCACCGAGCAGGTCGTAACTGTTGTAAAAACACACTAGCTCGGGTCAATACTTTTATACAAAAACGCTAATTTCGACCCTATTCCGGACGGTGATAATTCCGGATCGAAATAATAACGTGTTAAGTATAAATTTAAAAGTATCACCAGGAAGTGAAATTGGGAAATCGAGATCAATACCAGTATGAGAAATCGATTACACTCACTAAGGATATTCTCAACACGACGAAGATGAAACTAAAGGCAGAATATTCGTTTCTCAAAAGCGTGACCTTGGAGCAAGGTTTCTTTGAATATGACGGCTGCAATACAAAAAAAACAAACTTAGAGAAAACAACATATACATCAAAACGTCATTCAACATCAAAAAGATATTCAAGTTGCATGGGAAACGGGTAGATTGCTTTCACTCAAATGATAAACAAACTAGAGCTGTCATCTGCATGAAGAGAAATGTGGTTGTTGTGGGTTTCAGCATTATGTATCAAGTCATGGGTCTTAGTTTGATAGACAACCACACGCCATGTTCCAGAAATAGTTGCCAAGGATGAGAAGCCGTCATGCAACTCGTCCTTCAATGAAAGGTGTGGCTGTTCATCTTGCATTCAATCGACTCCCCACATCCTCATCAATTCTGTCATCATCAATTCCGATTTATGAATCACTTACTTTATCCCGCACTTGCAAAGCCCTGTCATCACGAGGCCAAGGAAACGCTGTCCAACTTCACAAAAGGTGGTACCAGCGGCGATCAACGTACGGATTTAGCATTTGACTGTTCGTTTCACAGTCCGTGTGATGTCAGATTGCTGCGAACTACAACAGCGTTTTATTTGTTGATTGATTGATTAATACAGACAAGAGGTAGAGCAAAGGAGGAGAGACTACGTTCCTTGCATGGCATCTGAAAAGAGAGGAAAGGAGAACATACAACAATTATTGACAAAAAAGAAGAAAATAGAAAACGATGAAAGTAGGAAAAATGTCCAGTCAAAAAAAGGAGTGATCTCTCCTACCAAGTTAGGTGGACAGATCATTTTGAAACGTTCCCTTGAAGTGAATGAATTTATTTTCAATGTGCCACACTAGTTCGGTATTAAAGAGACCCAATAGGCTGCTACTATGTGGCTCATCACACTTCATCCCAGGTGGCGCTAGCACCTGACAACCTTCGGATTTTTTGCTCAAATGTTGATGTTTAATGTATTTTACTTGCAATACATGTCACAGTTACATTCTCATATGCTAACCGATCTGGTAATGAATCCATCAAATGCAAGGGGCTGCCTGTAGGGACCCTTCAAATTCATTTTTCATGTCATGAGAAGTATAGGACTTCTCAAAATATGAGAAAATCAATCAGTGAAGTAGTGACGCACATGAAGTATAAATTTAAAAGCATCACCAGGAAGTGAAATTCGGAACCGAGATCAAATACCAGTATGAGAAATCGATTACACTCACCAAAGATATTCTAAACACGACGAAGATGAAACTAAAGGCAGAATATTCGTTTCTCAAAAGTGTGACCTTGGAGCAAGGTTTCTTTGAAGATGACGGCTGCAATACAAAAAAAACTTAGAGAAAACAACATATACATCAAAACGTCATTCAACATCAAAAAGATATTCAAGTTGCATGGAAAACGGGTAGATTGCTTTCACTCAAATGATAAACAAACTAGAGCTGTCATCTGCATGAAGAGAAATGTGGAAAATGTGGTTGTTGTGGGTTTCAGCATTATGTATCAAGTCATGGGTCTTAGTTTGATAGACAACCACACGCCATGTTCCAGAAATAGTTGCCAAGGATGAGAAGCCGTCATGCAACTCGTCCTTCAATGAAAGGTGTGGCTGTTCATCTTGCATTCAATCGACTCCCCACATCCTCATCAATTCTGTCATCATCAATTCCGATTTATGAATCACTTACTTTATCCCGCACTTGCAAAGCCCTGTCTTCACGAGGCCAAGGAAAAACTGTCCAACTTCACAAAAGATGGTACCAGCGGCGATCAACGTACGGATTCAATTGAGCATTTGACAGTTCGTTTCTCAATCCGTGTGATGTCAGATTGCTGCGAAGTACAACAACATTTGATTTGTTGATTGATTGATTAATACAGACAAGAGGTAGAGCAAAGGAGGAGAGACTAAGTTCCTTGCATGGTATCTGAAAAGAGAGGAAAGGGGAACATACAACAATTATTGACCAAAAAGAAGAAAATAGAAAATGATGAAAGTAGGAAAAATGTCCAGTCAAAAAAAGGAGTGATCTCTCCTACCACGTTAGGTGGACAGATCATTTTGAAACGTTCCCTTGAAGTGAATGAATTTATTTTCAATGTGCCACACTAGTTCGGTATTAAAGAGACCCAATAGGCTGCTACTATGTGGCTCATCACTGTGGTCATACTTCATCACAGGTGGCGCTAGCACCTGACAATCTTCGGATTTTTGGCTCAAATGTTGATGTTTAATGTATTTTACTTGCAATACATGTCACAGTTACATTTTCATATGCTAACCGATCTGGTAATGAATCCATCAAATGCAAGGGGCTGCCTGTACGGACCCTTCAAATTCATTTTTCATGTCATGAGAAGTATAGGACTTCTCAAAATATGAGAAAATCAATCAGTGAAGTAGTGACGCACATGAAGAATAAATTTAAAAGCATCACCAGGAAGTGAAATTCGAAAATCGAGGTCACATATCAGTATGAGAAATGGATTACACTCACGAAGGATATTCTCACACGACGAAGATGAAACTAAAGGCAGAATATTCGTTTCTCAAAAGTGTGGCCCTGGAGCAAGGTTTCTTTGAAGATGACGGCTGGAATACAAAAGAAAAAAACTTAGAGAAAACAACATATACTAGTACATTAGTTTTATAGATAACCACACACCGTGGCCCACAAATAGTTGCCAGGGATGAGAAGCCGTCGTGCAACTCCTCCTTCAATTAAAGGTGTGGCTGTTCATGCTGCATTCATCGACTCCTCAACCCTGATCAATTCTGTCATCATCAATTATGGTTGATGAATCTAACTTACTTTGTCTTTATCCCGCACTTGCAAAGCCCTGTCATCACGAGGCCATGGAAACGCTGCCGAACTCGGCCTAAAAAAGGTGGCACCAGCGGCAATCAACGTATGAATTTAGCATTTGGCAGTTTTTTTCTCAGTCTGGGAGATGTCAGATTGCATGTGGTGCGAACTACAACAACGTTTTATTTGTTGATTGATTAATTGATTAATACAGACAAGAGGTAGAGCAAAGGAGGAGAGACTGAGTTCCTTTGGATGGCATCTGAAAAGAGAGGAAAGCAGAACATACAACAATTGACAAAAAAAGAAGAAAATAGAAAATGAAGAAAATAGGGAAAATGTTCAGTTAAAAAAAGGATTAATCTCATCCTACGAAGTTAGGTCGGACAAATCACTTTGAAACCTTCCCTTGATGTGAACGAATTTATTTTTAATGTGCGTCACTTGTTCGGTACTAAAGGGACCCGATAACTGCAATTACCGCGATGGCAAAAGTTTAGAAACCCGATCGGAAGTGACGCTACTCCATGGCACACAATGGAAATGCGGCTTATTCCGTCAATCGATGACCTTTTTTGGCCACTGATCGGGGATTCTAGCCTAAATAGGTAGGAGAATAGGCAGTATAGACCCATTGCGGGTGACGTCACGTCGATTTGTAAACACGATGCGCGCGCATACTGCCAGGCAAATTTACGTCATGTACACGTGTTTCCGCGGGAAGTGGTGTAGACGAAATCCTGCAAGCACTGACTGCAGGGGTCTATAGGCAGGAGTATAGGCAGGAGCATAGGCAGGAGTATAGACAGCGGTAGTATAGGCAGGAGAATAGGCATGATTATAGGCAGGTGTATAGGCAGGAGTATAGGCAGCGGTAGTATAGGCAAGAGTAATGGCAGGTCTATAGGCAGTTGTATAGGCAGGAGAATAGGCAGGAGCATAGGCGGGAGCATAGGCGGAAACACAGGCAAGAGTATATGCAGGAGTATAGGCAGGTGGATAGGCAGTTGTATCATCCTCAGCGCATTTGTGGCATTTTTCATTATCCTACCGTAATAAGGCCACCAAGGAACAAAATAATATGTGTCTTTTTCCCGTGGCCTTATTAGGGTAAGGAAAACCTCCGCATGATTAAAACTGACAACAGAGGACAAACATTGCTGGACATCAAACAGAGAACAAATTGACAACCGTTTCACAGTTACATGTATATCCAATTATATGAACCAGGTGATTCGTCGGCACAAGAAAAGTGCTATCTCATTCCAGCTGTGTAAAAAACGCTACGCGATCCGTTGAGACTAAAATGGACCTCAGTACCAGACAGGTCCACTTTGGTCTCATCCCCATTCTCTTGTGAAAGTCATCATATAGAGAGTTTTGTTTGTTTGATGACCAGCCACGTTTTTCCTCTGTTGACAAGGTCTTTACCATATAAGGTCTTCCTTGGCCTTATAAGGACACCCGGGGAAAAGACACATTTTGTTCTTCGGTTTAATCCAGAAATGCGCTGAGGATGACTGTAATCTGATGAACTAGCAGATGGCTGTTCATCTTTACGTTCCACCATTTGGAGAACGTGAGTCAATTGTTTGTTAACAACATATTACGGCTGTGTGAATGATACCTGAAGGGATTCAAATCTCCTTCAGATAAACTAGCCATGTATTCAGCTACAGGTTTGAAATCTATTGAACCAAGTTTAACACGTTTTGAAACGTATTTCTTGATAGGCAATATCATATCAATACCAGGATTTGCTACAAGGTGACCTGCAGAATTTTCTTCCCTGACATTTGTACACACGTCAGTGAAGTGTTCTCAGACACTGATGAAGCATATACTAAAAAGAGAAGCAAATGACACTAAGGCCAGGCGCGCATTTGCGCAAAACTCAATGCGGTAGGGGTGTTTTAAAATCGACAGACACGGTTGAATGATGAGTCGACAGCGTTCGGTCAGTCGAATTTAAAAACTTGTTTTAAAATCGACGGACCCGGTTGAATGATGAGTCGACAGCGTTCGGTCAGTCGACTTTAAAAACATCCCTACCACATTGAGTTCTGCTCAAATGTCCGCCTGGCCACAAAGATAATGTATCATAGGTATTTTCGCGGGCGACAAAAATTATTGTTATTTACATTTTGTTTGTTTGTGTCCAGTGTTTCTTTGTCATGGTCATGCGTCATGAAGTGGGTACCCAAAAAAGGTGGATTTGTCACACCTGCAATTTTTTTTGGCCAAAAAATTAAAAATTCACAACCAAACACCTGGCCTATAATAGCAAATAAGGTGTCAGTTTGTAGCTTTGGATCTCTGCTTTCAGATGGTATTACACTTGTTTGCCTTCAGTTTGTTATGTCACAGTTCCAGGCTGATGAAGCCAAAAAGTTAGGGGTGGATTTTTTGTGGCGGAATGTGGCGGAGGTGGTGGACAGTATTCTGGACTGAAAGATAATGCATAAAGCCTTTCACATTGCTCTTTGTAGTTTTTCTACAATAATGCCAGCTATCTCTACTGAATTCCTTGATTGGTAATTAGTGTAAATTAAGTTCCATGTGCTCTGGAGAAGCCATCTTTGTTTTTGGAGTGGAAAGTTTTCACCACATTTTTTGGGTAAATTTCACTGATGGAAAGTATAGTAAACTTTCTTTTTTCTACTTTTTTATTGGAATTAGTGGTGAAGACCCCAACAGGTTGCAAGTTTGCAAGTTTGCAGTAAAAAAGGAATCTTGAGTAATTTTTGTTAACTTTTACAAATTCCAAAAGGCTAATAAGGGCAGTCACTTGTACAAACAGAGAGAAGAAACTGGCAATTGTACACAAAGATTGCATCTTGTAGTAGGAGTTAGAGTCAATCCGTGGTTGGACCATGCAAAAGGTGCTAAGGTGGGGGTCAACCAAAATCAATATAATTTGGTGCATATATGCACCTTGGCTCAAGTACCAAGAATGCACAATATGAGCCAATTCCATTCAGTCGTTCTGAGCACATGGTCAAAATTGAATTTGAGGGGTAGGCATGGGCAATTTCGGAGGATTGTGAAAGGGCAGTATTGAATTACCTCTTAGCAGAAAACGGAACAAGATATGACACTACAATTTTGCAAGGTACTTTCCTGTCATATTATCTACATTTTATCAGAAGATCACAAAAAATTAGAGTAATTTGAGAGAGAAATTGAAGGAATTCTACCCCCACCCCAAAAATAGCTTATTTTGAGGAGCCATGTTCAACACACTCCAGATCAACTGCTGCTCCTATTCAGATAATGAAACTCACAGGGAATAACAAGCAAGATGTATATTTTCGTTCTCTGAAAAAGAAATTTGGAAATCGCAACAGTTCACGAGTAATAGCCCCATTGTTCGAAGGCTCTTTACCAGTTGTCCACTCCGTTCGCACACAGTTTGAGCCCGTTCGGCAAAATTTTCAAGAACGTACTGAGAACTAGCTCAGTGTGATGGGGGTATAAGGTAACATGCTTCAACTCATTTTTCTATTGTAGCAACATTCACAATCCCTAATTATTGGTAACTTTGATCATTTAGATCGATAGATTTGAACAGTCTTGTCGAGCATGACCGAAGAAGTAGATCCCGGAGCAATATGGCGCTGTCCGATATACGTCAGAGTTACGATGTGGGCACGAATCGTTCTCTGACGTTCAGATTGGGGGATGCCCCAACCACGTGGGGGCTGCTAAGTGTCATCGAACACGCCTTATCGCGCGGAATGGCGATGCCGAGGAAGTTTCAGATCTTTAACAAAAAGCTCGGGACCGCCATTTTTTATTACAGCGGGGAGAATGAAATTTTACGGGAAAACGGAATCCCCTAAAATGACGTCAGCAATAAAATGCCGGCCAATACCGAAGCCGGCTAGCCCCAGAATAGGCCTATGGGCTGATTCCTCCAACTGATGACAGTCTCCGTGAGTGACATTAGCCTAATCCTTCTGGCCTTGATCCGAGTCATCGCTTAGGACTAAGTCACCTAATCATGCGCCAAAGGTCAGATGGGACTTTAAAGTAGGCCTAGGTCTTAATAAAATTGACGTGGCTATGGTTTGGGGTGGAGGTTTTTTAGGTGAGTGTCCTCTTTAGAGCTGTGTGAAATAGGCCTATCAAAAATGATTTCCCGTCGAGTAGATTTCGCGGGGCGCTTCGACCCCGTACACGAAAATGGACAGGTCGCTTAGGCCTACTGTGCATCGCCCCTACTCTGGGCGAGTCCATCTTCAACACGACGTCATCAGTCCAAGGTTTTCTTCACCACTTGGCCTTGATCCGCGAAGATCCTTATTTTTGCCTACGTGCGTAGGGCCTATTTAGGCCCTAATTGTATGGAACATAATAACTTACTTTAAAAATCTCATTCGCTTTAAACTCGGCCCTCTGGAGGTCGGCGAATTAAATAACCCGAACAAGAACCGGTAGGCCGCGCCCTGCTTCGCTTCCCGGTAATATCGGAAGCAGTTCAAACGCAAAAAGAACACGCGGCAAAAAGAAAAAAAAGCGTCTGCATTGGTTGCAAAAACGCACCACCCACAGACATGCATGACATGCCACCATGACCACATGCCATGCATCACATGCATGAATGTGCATGCCGCATGTCAGCTGATTAATCGTGAGATTTTTTATTTTGAGTGGTTTTGCATGCATTTGAATAAACAGTATTGCGTACGTAGGTACATAAGACCCCGAAAACTTGCAAATGCGAAGAATCAACCATGCAACCGGGTCTCGTCCGGTCCGGGTCCAATCGCAATCGCATGGGCCGTGCGGCCGCGTCGGGCGTGGCGATGTTGAATCGTGAACATGGTGAATCAATGCACAGGAGCCTGGTGCGTTGTCAGTGATTTAGTATTCAGAGTGGGTACGACAGGAGTAACCCGATCCAATAGGCCTATTGGATCGGGTTACTCCTGTCGTACCCACTCTGAATACTAAATCACTGACAACGCACCAGGCTCCTGTGATCAATGCATCATCGAACCATCATGACCATCCTGTCCATGACATCATGCGTGCATGCAGCAGCCAGCCACACGCCACAGACAGCGGGCACAGGCCTTGATCAGTGCACTAGGCCTAGACAAGCCAAAGCATGGCTAGCTTAGCTAGCTAGGCCTAGGCCTACTAGGCTAGGCCTAGGCCTAGCCCTAGGCCTAGGCTAAATCAAATCATGTAGGCCTAGGCCTAGGTCTACTACATTGTACTAGGGCATGTAGGGGAGGCCAGGAAGGATTTACAAGAAAAGAAATTGAAAAATATCAACTGCGAAGAAAGATAGGCCTAGGCCTACCGCGTAGGCCTAGCCTACCGGTAGGCCTATTTGATATTATCGAAAATTAGGCCTATCAAAAATTGAAAAACTGAGATTTTGCATGAGATTACGCTGCTGATGTAAAGCTGTCATCCCATGCGTCCCACCATGCCAGTTTCATCCAATGAAAAGCCACAGTTATCAAGAAAATTGAACTTTTCTCAAAAAAAACCCCTCGATTTTTGACAAAATTGGGCATTTTTCTACTTCAAATATTTGAAAACGATGAGCCTTTTCAGCGTAATTTTTTCGCAGTTGTGAATGAATTTCCCTTGTCTTCATTTTGTAAAAATTTGGTAGGCCTAGTCTTGCACTTCAAAATGTTCGAGATCTCAAATCGGTGATATTGTGATAGGCCTAGACCTATTTTGATATTTCCGTGACATATTCACTTTTCCTTAAAATTTTTCGAACCAACAGTCAGACTTATTACCCTTCATCAAAGTATCACATCCACATTTGAAAATCATAAGACTGATGACCGACTACCGAGAAATAAAAAAAAACTATGTTGCAATACTTATGGCCAGTGAGTGTGCTAGTAGGCCTATCTGGTATGTAGAAGTTTATACAAAGAGCCGGCCGGTAGAATAGAATAGAAGTAACATCAAAGAAAATTTCGAAGTTCCCTCTTCTCAGGCTGTTACAGTGCATGTTATAGTTATGCCTTGCCTACCACAGTATTAAAATCTAAACGAACGTTGTCAAGCACTAGTAAGCCTATTTAAACCAGGGATTCTAATGGGAGTCGACTCAAGAACTCCTCATCTCTTTGCAGAAAATTGAGCCAAGGGTAGATGTAGGGTAGATGATAAAGCCGACGTACATTGCCGAGAATATAATATCATTTGACGCCCTACCCCCTGGCTGAAAATGTCGTCTGATGCTCCAAGAAAAATCCGTGCCCAATCCGCCAAACGGGCGCGTGGGGCGTGGCCTGGTAGCGCGCCTATTCTCCACCCACTCGCCGCCACTAAGACAAGTTCAACTGCCAAGGAGGTAATGGAGCAACTCCGGCGTGACAGTGTCGATTTAGAGCGTAAGTTCGAGTCGTTGAACTTGGAGGAAAAGGGGAACTCAGCCTCTGGTTCTCAATCCAGCGGGAGGAACGCCTCAACTCAACGAATTGCTTCTGCTCCGGTTCTCAAGAAGATAGAAAACGATGCTGATATGGCTGATGATGTGTCTGATGTGAGTGATATCGAACTAAGGTGAGTCCACAATCGAACGACCTCACATTCACTTCCGTCATGCATTTCATAGCCGACTCTTTTGGGCACGGATTTGGTTCATCCTGAAACCGAACCCATGAAGCACAGTCAGTACGGGGATTTTGATATAGAGGGCGCCCCTGGCGTCATTCAGTTCATTTATGAGAAAAAATCGGTAGTCCTAATCGATCAAACTCTTCTCCAAATCCAATTTCATTAGGAAAGATACTCAACAAACCTGCCCAAGGCCAGGTGTAAAACTAAGGAAAGACATGAATTGAAAGAGTAACCGCATTGAAAGACTCCTCCATGTCCTCGTCTGCTTTCTTTAAAGTGAATAATAACCCAACGCAAACCTTACGTAACAGTGTATCAAAATAGTCTTGAAGATTGCTTCCACAACCATGAGCACGCATCATTGAAAGTAAGACGTTCGGCTGTTACACTTACAACGTAATGTCTAGGCCTATTTTGGAAACCTTTGAGGGAATAAATTTGTACTCGGTTACAGTTCGGTTAACGATGATATTGGGGAGTCCCATCCGTATCGACGAATATTGGTTTCTTTCCCGCGATAGACAGCACCAATCGGGAGCCATTTCAAATGTTAACTTTTCCCGCCCAGCGACGAATCAGGCATGTCAGGCGAAGAATCAAGCGAAGACGACGACAGTGACACCTTCCCACAAACAGAAGAACAACAACTCCACGGCCAATCGCCCCATTTCTTTTCGCGTGTTTCGCCAGGACTACGGTCATATTCAAAGACGACGGAAAGTGAGAAACTTTTACTGGATAACATCAAACAGCACGATCATCCACAGGCTCCCCGGCTAAGCAAACCCTCCGAAATGCCGGCAGGGGCGAGAGAGCTGCCGAGGCCGACCAGAAGGAAAATTCGGCCGAGTTCAGCAGCAGCGAAACTCCAGACTCATCCGAAGTTCTATCCTACAACTCTCATCGATGTGGGGCGGCCGACGACTGCGGCACTCTCAGGGGATAAATCTACATCTACCCTTCCCCAACGACCGGTGACGCACGCTGGACCTCGTGGATACAGAATCGACGATGCACCCCCCAGACAGAGACGGAATACGCTGTCAACGGTTGCTGGGATCGCGGACACGGAGACGGCAGTTAGGGGAATCGCTGCACCGCCAATCCCGGTCGGAACTGTCCTGAAATCAAAGGTGGGTTTCTTCTAACATCACTTCAATTTGGCATGGCTATTTTTGTTTGGCAGCTAAATCAGTTACGAAATTGAGGTTTCCACTTGGCTAACATATGAACGTTTTTTTTTACTAATCTTTTTTACTCTAATTTTTACTGATTTAGTACCATTGCTGGTTTGTTATTGTATTCTAGGCAGCGTGAGCTATCATTCGGTCGCGAAATCGGCAAGAACGTATAAGTTCGGCGACGCGATATCATATCTTCATTATTTGCGATAGCCTTTATTTTACGCATCGAGAATTGACAACATTTTCACAAATATAGGCCCTAATTTCTTATAAATTCAGCAATGCTCCAAGCAGTAACTCGTTTATTTGTGCTAATTATTGGCGGTGGTTAAAAACAAACATGCCCCAACGCGGCCACCGTAGATTAGTTCATTGGCGGCGTTGTTGTAGCAACAAGGCCACTTCCTAGATACACGTGCACCATAGCCTATTCTTTAGTAAACCTTACACTCTGAACGTGTACAGCGACAGTGTATAAGTTTTATATGCTTGATCGATCAGACGGGCAAATCAGTTCTATGTATTGACAATGCATGGGATATTAGCGGCTAAGCTAATGTCCTTGCCTGCATGCATGGTGGGAAAGAATTATAAAGGCTTGACCTCCAGCTGTGACCTCCCCGGGGTGACCTTGCGGGAGGGGGACTTACTGTAGGGGCTGTCGGCCAAGGAACCATATGGCTTGTTTGTGGATTGGCTTGTGCAGCTTGGACACTGCAATTGCCATTACCGGGTAATTGGTAGGGATTTTGAGTAAACTGGTAAAACTCTCGACCCAATCATTACCAAACTGTAATGAAACGAGAAGACAAATTAGAAGACAAATTTTGTCTTCTTATTCCTCGACTCGTTATGGTGCATTCACCTCTTCAAAACACTCGGAGGGGGTATGAAGTCCGTGCGCTTCCAGCTTCTTTCTATGACAAACACTAACAGTAGAGTCTCCCTTATTCAAAAATCTGGACCAGGAGGACACCCTTTTATTGACACCAACGTTCAATCACTAATCACGAATTCGTCACTTCTACTCATTTTGACCTCTAATCAGGACACCTGTTTGATGAAGAACACCGTTTGTCACCACCAAAGCTGTCCATATTAGAGAGGTTTCACTCCAACAGCATTCTGTATGAGCTTTTGCCAGTTCTCCATCGCAAGTTGAATTCCTGAGACTTATGATAAGATATATTGGGTAGGATATGATAATGACATTGACAGATCGATACATTATACATACATGTACTTTTTTCCAAGCTTGACACTGACTCATGTTTATTGGAGTGCTACACTTGTACTTGCAACTTGCGTCATTTCCCACGCAATATGTCCGAGGTGCATTCCTGATATTTCCCTGACGCAGTTTGCAGATCCATGTTGTACAATTTGTCCCCATACCTGCATTCTTTTCCTCTATTGTGTTGGTGCTGTGAGGCATGCATTCAATGTTTGACATGACCTGATACCCACGAATCTCAAATTGAAATTCTCATGCATTGATTCATTGAAGAGAGATAGCACAAATCTAAATCACCATGTAACGTTTACGTTTAGTCTTCTGCATGAGTTGTCTCCTTATCCTATAAAACGGACTGTTCATTTTCGACAAAGAGGAATCTGAGTTTTGATCCTTGAGAAAATGGAGAAAGCTATGAAGCTGCAAATTGCAGCGATTATTCTGTACAACACAACAAATAATCCCTGCAACTTGCAAGCGCATAACTTTTTCCTTATTCCCAAAGGATCACAACTCATATTCCTCAAGAGACAAAAATGAGCAGCCCCTTTTTGTATTAGGTTTTTCCATCAGGGCCGAAGCCAAAGCATCATTGGCCCTGTGAGCCTCGAAGAATGTAGACCATCTCATCTCATATCCCTCGCTCACATCACTTTTATACTTGCCCTTGCAAAGGAAAAGAAGCAAACAAGCCAGAAGGTATACTGGCAGTGTCCCGTGCGGCTGACTGAAGAAGATGGATACTGGGATTCCTACCTGCATGGGATGGGGTGTCACTTAACGTGATAATCACGCCGACGCGGCCATCAAGGTTTCTCAGTGGATGGATCCTTGGCTATCAAGGAGGTCCTGTCATCTCTCCTGGAGTCTCTCCTCGTCATCGTTGGTTCTCTACTCCGGTGCTCCGGTCTCTTCCTACCCAGTATTGTTCGATGAGTCGATGCCATGAGTTGGCGCTTGGACTCCTGAAAAGACATTTTATGATGTTTTTCAAACTTAGAAATTTTGCGTATGATTTTGAAAAATGCTGTTTTTACTTTCAAGATCTTGGATCTCCAAATATTGTTGTACTTTAAAAATTATTACTTCCTTGTTTCCCATGATCCTGGATGTGCCCCTGTATAATGAAACACGCACACATCAAAATCAGAGTTCGGACGTCCAAATTGTCTGTGACATTATTCATGTTCTTATTCCCATAAAATAGGGACAGCATTCTGCCATGTTTGCTGATCACTTTTGGTCTTGCTCCTGTGTCATTTTCTCCGCATTCCCTGCCATAAAGCGGGCAGAACCCTTCCAGGTGATATCGCAAGCAACTCCTCTCCACCGACATGACCGAGCAATTAAAGCCACGTGGTGTTGACGCTCGACAGCGATGCGTGGAATTCTTCTGACCAGCGATGATCGCCCAAATATCAATCAAACAACACCGTATCAAAGGGATGTCATACAAGTCTGCAGTGACTGTCGAGAATATTGGTGATAACCAGATGCTTAGCGGTATTGCCCTCCCCTCACCTGGTTTGCTGAGGTCGCTTTGGCTCACTTTGATGTGATATCATACAATACTAAATTGTCACCTTCAGGCGTGTCTCATCAGCAAACTTTGATAATTTTAGATCTTCATTCATACAGCTTTGAGGGTCTTTTATTCTCGAGATTCAACACCTATTGGCAATGTTGTTTTTTCACATCAATGATTTGCCCCCCATTGGGAGACGAATTGAAAAAATACAACTAATGGAAATGGATTTTGTTTCAAGCAAATCCGGTAGGTTCCCTAACTCATCTGACCCGGGGGGCTCAAATTGGACATCCCCCTATCATTGTAATTCATTTACATTCAAAACAAAAAGGGCTGGACTTTGTGCCGTCGTTTGCCTTCATGCGAGTATAGATACATCAGTATCAGAGTCTCACATGATGACTTCAAGCAATTTTGAAGTAATTGAGTTGACCCTTCTTTAATGTGTACATGGCTACATACATGTATCTTCGTGATAGGCATGGCAGATGTATCGTAAAATTGTCGATGATAGCGATGACAAGGATGACATTGAATGATCTCACTCTAGGCCTTATTTAGAAAGGACAAGCGAAATACATTGTATATTCAAAATGGCCGCATTGGGTTCTCTATGTCTTTGTGCTCCTGTTTCCATGGTTTCCTTGCTTTCATATGGCTTTACACAGTTTTCCAAGCGGATAGAGTGCCAGAAAATACTAAACTTAGGCTAATTGAATGCCATCTTCCATTGGTTTTGATGCAGAAGCATTAAAATAGATCATTCGATGAATTGATGATTCGAAGATTATAAAATATTTCTGATGTTCTCAGCCTCATGACATGGAGATTTCGAAGTCTAACTTTCTCTGGAGATTACATTAGACAATGGATTATGCCACAGTCAGCCTTCTCCTGGTGGTTTCTGCTGTATGAACCTTCAAATGTTTGGAAGTACCTCAATTCTGTCGTATTCGCGATAACTGTAGCCTATGGCTGATAAGGATGTAGAAATGGATGGATAGGGTTTCCATTCAACTTTTTATCTCAATTCTGTCGTATTGGTGACTACTCTAGCCTATGGCTGATGAGGATGTAGAAATGGATGGATATAGGGTTTGACTTTCAGCTTTTCGCCATTCCCGAATGCAGCAGTTTAAATATTTATGACGAAGAGGATATAAGTGTAGCACACCTGCAGGCTGTTCTTTAAGATACCTGCTACGAGAATTCTTAAGGAGTGCTTATCATTAATATTCATTAAAATTTCAACTTTAAAAGTCATAATGGCAAGAGATATGCAAAGTTCCCCCAGCTCCAAAACTGACTCTGCTCCATCTACGAGTACCAGGGGTCCATTCCTTTCTCGTTCCTCTCTCTCCGTGTACTCCCGCAAAAGCTCAAGTACTACCGACACGATGCTCTTTCCTGTGACTTGTCTTGATATGTTGGCACGCCTCGGGGCACCCGCATCCAGCCTTGGGGGTGAAGATTTACTTGACGGTATCAGGAAGGTTTGCTTATGTGGCATTCCAGAAGAAGATTGGAACCTGGCTCCCTGCCCTTTGGATGTAAGTTAAAGTACCATGTCATGCATTTCACCAGTTATTCTAAAATTCGTACCTGTAGCCTCACAGCCGTTGATCGGATTGGATCGTGTGTATTGGCCATTAGAGCTTTTCTGTGTGCTGAAGTTCACTGACTGACAAAAAGGTGAAAGGTGACCAGGTAAATATATGCCATGTAATAGGAAAACAGGTGTTTACCCTCACTTTGATATTTTAGATCATGTCAAACATTGATTAATCTGATATGGTAAAGGTGCAGCAGATTGACACCGGTTGGCCTAAAGTACAGGGGCCGTATGCATAAAACATCTTAAATGTAAAATTTCCCTTAAACTGTATTGTTCCAAACAAAAAATAAGGGGAATTTTACACTTACTTAAGATGTTTTATGCATACGGCCCCTGAGTCTTAGTTTTCCCTTAAAACCGCTAAGGATTCCTTACAGAAGGATATTTCTTAAGTGATATGTAACGTCTTAAGGTAAACCTTAAGGAAGTATATTTTCCCTCAAGTCTAACAAACTTCCTTAAATTCTAAGATTGTCCATTAGAGGCAGTTATCAATTATGCCACAATCTCAACCACATCTGAGCGACCATAAGAAACAGATTTGATCTATAAATTGGTTTGGTAAGTGACTACGTATGTTGCCCACAAAAGGTTCCTTTGGCTTTAGTGGCTGAGGATAAGATACATGTACCTAACTGCCACAAGGTCTAACTCGAGGCCTAGCTATATGCATTGAACTGAAGTTTCTCCACTCACAATCATGTAAGATAAGGGGTGATTTGAGGGAATTTAGCTCAAGCTTTTAAAATATTGTATGCATACCACTTAAGAAAAGGATAATTCTTGGGACAAAACTTAAGAGAAATTCTTAGATGTAAGGAAAATGTGGCCCCAGTATTTTTTCAATCAGGTTGCACTGGTAGTGGTATCACAGTATCGGCTGTAGTCTGATAACCTTACTTAAACTCGTTCACACGAGCCTCTCAAGTCGATATAAAACGTCCTTTATAATTCCGTTTGAGTCGGGCAATCGGCCTGCCGACCGACTAAGATGTGCAAAGAAGAGAAAATTTGCGCATGCTCAGATCTGCATCAATACGTCGAATACCGGTTAACACAAGGTAAGTATCATGACCTTGCCGTCTCATGTGAGAAATACATGTAATTATGGATCTCTTCATTTGCCCTTGTCCGCAGGGTGATTGGCCAATTTTGTTCAGTGGACCACTAAATAGGCAGCTCAATTTAAAGCGAATGGCTCGCGGGGTTTGTTTTGATTTTTGGTGGTACCTCCCATAGAGAGTGAACCTAGTCTCCAGGCAAAGCCGTGCTGCAGTCATAGGCAAAACCTGTGCAAATATGCGAACGTGCACTGGGGACGAGGTTCCATAAAAATTTGTTAAAATGGGTTAATGACATTTTCAAATTCAGTGGTCAAAATGTACATTTTGTACTATTGACATTGATTTGGAAGCGGCAGATTTTGCAGAATACGCCTCCGAAGTTCGGCTGTCTAATGCATTTCCCATTACAATAAAATCCTTCTTTCGCCTTTTTCTCAAAACGGCGCTTGATTTGAGGACATGTCAACAAACAACTGTCAACAAACCCCGCGAGCCATTTGCTTTAAATGACCCACCCCGTCAGTCGACTGAAAGTGAAAGCTACAGACCGGTCACTAAAAAACAAGCTTGCAACAAAGTTTTTCATTTACATGTAGGCCATTTCAGGGAACCTTGTTACCATGTCTAAAACAAATGAACAAGTCACCACCCACCAGAAATTTTACTATCATTCATTCAATCGCACATCAGTTTGTAATGTTGGCCATGTTGGTAGGGAAGTGAACAATACAGAATATTGATACTAATGATAGTCAATGGCTAATGATCAGTCATCGTCATGGTCCAGTGTCAGTCATGAAAGTAATGACGCTTAGTGTAAACCATCACATCGGATGGATATAACACAAAAGTGGTGTGATCATTGGTGCTGTATTCAGGATATTGGTGTGTTGATATTCCGACCACTGTGCAAACTTTCGAATGATATGAAATGATGGGATGGGATTTAAGTTTTTTTTTAAATAATGGACTGTGTTTCAAATTCAAATCGAGCACAACAGCAGCGCCTACCTTTGACAAATTTCGTTTTTATACTTTGGTTGAAGATTGTGGATAATAATGGCCAACAAATCTTTTGTATTGTGAGGGACTAGAGATATTACTGATTTTCCGCAACATAGACCTTGGTTTGACCTACAACAACGTTTAGTGATGATTCGCCTATCGTTGTCCAAAGAGTAATGTTGCTCTTTCCACCACATTTGTACCATTTATATAAAAAAATCATATCATAATGCAACTTTTTTAATAGCAAGTTCAAAGTTCACGTCTTTAAGAACTACTATGGTGTAATTAAGCCATATGATGATTCCAATTTCCAATCATTTCCTCATCCTAAGCTGACTGTTCATTCATTGACCATGAAGTTATGGCAGTCAAGAATAATTGTTTGCCTGTTTACAATGGTTGCTAGGGGTTGCTTGATTAAACTCATAATTGCTTATGAAATTGAATACAGGTTTGAAAATTATCTCTCAAGCTGTGTGGGCTTGATATCATAATCTCAAAGAAACACCTTGTTGATTGCACAGTATAAAATAAGGCATGGCTTTTAAAATTCATTTGGGCAGCTGATTGTTCATTGCTGCAGTCTATTGAGAAGGTCAGTGGATGAGGATTTTTGACGAAAATGTTACCTTTTCTTTGACAACGCTTCTGAAAAATGGATTTACAGGACCTAAACAGATATTGATTTGGAATACATATACTTACACATTCCTGTGGTAAAGTTTCATCAGGACGTAATTAGCGCACACTGGATTGTGAAGTGGCATGGGATGACTTTGTCGATGGGAATTGTTTGTAGCCAAAGGATGCTGACTTTTGAACGGTCTTCTGAGTCTCATTGATCCAGTATGTGACTGACACAAAATGATGTCCATAACTCGTCACTGGCCTCTGATCTGAGTACAAAACTCAGGAAAGTAGCTGATGTCACATGATCTGGAATGATATTAATGATGCATGTCTGAAAGTGAGAGTAATGGCTGTTAACAGTGTTATGTCACATATTGTTGGCGTATCTGAATAGATGTTGACACTTCTCTGTAGCCAAGGCGACCATCTTGTTTGTCCTTATTCATGGTGATCTCTGCCCGAAGGTCAGTTGACCTAATTCACGATGGCTTCATCACTGTCACAAAACCTGAGGGTGAGGTTTTCCTCTTTACCAAAACAAAACAATGACGAGAGTCGAAAAGGAACTTTGGGAAACATCTTGAAAAAATGGCAAAAAAGGACGAGAGTGTCCGAACCATCTGCGGTATCTGTTGCTTCCAAGGCTATGCTCAAGTTTTATATTTTGTTGGAGGGTCTGCAGCAGGTTTCAGACGATGAAGGGAGTCCTGCAGCACTCAGGGATGCAAGGAGAAAAGGATGGGTAAGTCATAATAAAAATTTGACACCAAAACAAAAAAATATATCCATTACATGTATTTGTATTTCCCGGGGCTTGATTTACCTTTACACCGACTATTTGATCTGGTCTAAGTTGTTTTCTCTTGTACCCTGGTAATACGACAAAGATTCTTTTATTATTATTATTATTATTATTATTATTATTATTATTATTATTACATGTATTGTTACCATAAAGAAGGGTAGCTTGGGGAAAATCCGGTGTGACAGGGATCAAAATCCCCCTGGAATCAAAGTCCAGTTAGTCGAACTGTCGACACACTTTGCCATCAACGATGGAATCACCAGTCCTGCAGTCCTTGGCGTGTTAAGGTCCTCTGTATACGTTTTACTCTGAGCATGCAGACTTTTAAAATAGGTCTATACCACTGTTCTCATGCCAGTAACCGGACCCCTGTGAGCCTGTTGACAATTTTATATATTGATACTAAGCTAATATATTTCTAGGTCAGGTGGCTCACTGACCAAATTTTTGTTAATTCCTATATTCTCTGCTGGTATTGGCCACCATGCCTGACCTATATTGTATGTTGATATGCTTGAGGTTATTCTTAAAATATGTCAACCAGTGAATCGAAAACCAAACCAAATATATCATGAATGTGAATAATTCACCTGAATAGCCTCCTGACTCTGTAAAATGGATTCAGTTTGTGCACACTTCTTTATCTATCCCATCCTACGCTTGCTCCTACCACAGCCACACTAAATTGATCATTAAATTAGTTATTTGAAGGTTCGGAAGGTGGCAGCTATGTTCTGCGGAGACAATATTGGAGAATGCAGTTCTGTATAGAGGTTCTTCACCGACGTAACAACTCAATGCTAATGAGCTAACGAATACATAATTAACCATGTGCTTGCCCGTCAGTAATACACTACAACTCTTTGTAATTCAGCACTGTCTGTTTTTTACAACTACAGACACGTGTCATTCAATCATCAGACTGCTGTAGAATATGTGATTTTATTTGATAAATCATATACTAATACTACTAAGAAGCTGAAATGATAAGAAAGGTATAGTTTGGAAAATATTCCAGTTAAAATCTGATTTCTTTCAGTAAACCCCATTCATTGACAATGACGGTCAATATGTCCGCACCAGTTCCTATGAATTCTATGCTAATTAGGGTGTGACGTCACGTGAAGAATCTCTATACTAAGATTCAAATCGGCACCCAAATGTTCTGGATGGATCAGAGAACTTGTTGGAAGACGTTAACTTTGCAGGAGTTTATAAGGTGATGTGATGCGATCTGATGCACGTCGCATCGCATCACATCACATCACATAATGCGTTAGACAACTTGCCACTGCAACACCTGATTGGTCACATGATTTGCCATAATTGATAACAGCTAATTATGGGGCAAGTTTTTTGTTTGTGGACTCAGGCTCGCGAAAATCATGTTTGTCCCTGACTGCGAAATACACAATGAGATTATCTGTGATAAATAATCCAGAAGTGGCCCTGTGCAAACCATGGGTGAATAATTTGTCTTCAGAAATATAGGTCTCTTTTTGATATGCATTAATTCAACTTTATACACTGAATTCATGGTCTTCTGGTATTGAAATGTATGAAAATAATTTTTCATACTGTATTTTACGTGTAATAAATCACTGTACGATTTGTGCTCGTAAATCTATACAGTCTTGGGCATTGTTAGGTTGACAAGTTACATTTCACATCAACTAGAAGGAAACAGCAATGTTACAACATGGCTAATGTACAGAAGAATCTGGTCATTTCAAAATGGCAAATAATCAGTTCAACCCCTCATTTTAGAAATATTAAATACCTAATAATTCATTGTTGCTGCAGTTTCTATTATGACCCAACCTGTTCTGCTGGTTGAAAAGCATGACTTCATGACTCGGCTCTGCAGGTTTCCTTGATATTGCAGTCCTTGGAACCCATCACCCAGGGATTTCCTTTGTATGTCTCACTTGTGAGTTGATAGCAAGTTTGATTAATGTGGCAATTGGCACTATTGTTTCGGGAAGTAACTTTACCCTTGTGTTATGGTGTTGCCAAGACCACTGGGGGTTACCACATCACGAATAAAAAAAACTGCCGTTCAGTTTTCGATTCCAGAGCAATTCAGACATATCTTGGATATTTTCTTTTCGTTCTTGTGAGTGGACAACCTGCCCAGATATGGAAGCAAAAAGTGGATTGGAATATGCTAATTTCTGATTGGTTTGGTGATTTTGGATTAGATATTATCACTGTGGATATTAAGTACTAGTGTGAGATTCTGTTAAAATTGTGTTAAATTTGGAAAACGCGAAATTTGCTTTGAATCTGCTTGGTTGTACATGTATCTGAATCTGAGAAAATCATGTCGGCTCAAATTCGTAGTCAAACTGCATTGGGTGAAAAATCACCATCTTTCTGCAGTGTCTCACAGAGGAGACAAACAACTCTGGACAGTGGACACTTCAGTAATCCTTTCTCAATCTCCGTCTCGGAGTCCGAGGGTCAGAGGAGTGTTGCAGTAAACTCGGAAACTAGGGTTAGTCGAGATTATATGCATCTTCCGCAGTTGGTCACAGATGTAACCGATGTATTATTGGGTGATGTGGAAGGAGAAAAAAGAGGAGATTTGTCAAGAAAAGTAAGTAGTTTTGAGGAGGCCTCCAAGGTTCTGTTCACGGATGAATGGATCTGAAGGGGTTTAACCCCCCCCCCCGAACTTTGACATTGACATAAAGTAGCTCAATGTAAATTAGTCAGCTGCTTCACAGTTAATCCGGTACTGAACAAAATTCATGGTTGTGTGAAACATACTCTCCAATTTAGCAGAGATGTCTTCTTTGTCAAAATAGGTGTGCTCTCATGATGGATCTTTAGCTCACCTCGTAAGCTCTTAGTGTGGTGTCGGTACATTGTCCATCGGCATCCGTCTTCGTCCATTTAATACTTGAGGGCACGTTTTGTAACCGCTGAAGCCATTAACGTGAAACTTTGTATATATGTACCCATAAATCAGATGACCTCAGACACCAAGTTGTGGTCCGATCCAATTCCTTGCTGGGCCACCAGATGGACAAAAACGAAAAAAAGCAATAACTCCTGAACTAATGGTGGATTATCTCCAAATTTTCATCATACGTGTATCTAATAAGGATACAGGACATAAATAAATGATGGGTTTTTTTATTTGACCTACTTTTCAAGGTCAGCAGAGGTCAAAGTTCAAAATTTTATGTTTGGTGGCACGTTTCGTGGCAGTTTGACATAGACTTGGAGAAAAATGTGATGTATAACTTCAAGAGGGTTGGTATAATCATGAGGTTATGAGAGTACAATATATTTCTGCTTGGCTAGGAACTTGAGTGGTTCATTAGACATATTCGTTCCCTCACGTCCATGTTGCATATTTTAGTCGGGTCCTCAACAAGGAAATCAAATCTTTCCCAAACAAATCTTTAAAGTACCCCATCAAGATTCTCCGTATAACTGCATTAAATTGATCTAAAAATTTGAATCTTGAGAGTTCAGTTGACTCGGAAATTGACATTAGCAATTGCTGTGTCAAATAGAACCATTAAATTCACCAAAAAAGTAAATACTGGTGGTATAAATACTGGGGTAAGATGTTGGGAAGGTACAATTTTGAGGAATTTGCCTTTAATTTGTTGAACATCCGTCTGGTATGTTACTGGCTCTAATGACAGACTGAAGTGGAATTCATTATTTGTTTTCCATCCCTCTTCAGACTTCGGTTTCATGTTTTCTATGATATAGTTGTTCTGTCAGTGGAGTGTAGCTCATATCCAACAGAGCTGTGGTGCATTCTTGATTATACAATGGATCAATGTAGAATCGACATAGAAATGTTCCAGACACTGGAAGAGTATCTTTTTGCTGCTTTGTTTCAGAGCGAGTTTGTAATTGAGGGGGTAAGTCACCTACTCTAAACTTCCACTCACCTGTCCCACTCCTGAACTCCGAAAAAAATGACTAAATCCTAATTTGAAGACAAGGGGGTGGAGGTATGGTCAGAAACAGTAATGTCCTGGGGCCCGCCTGTTTCATAAAGTGACTTTAAGCTTATGGTAGCATTAACTTCAATGCATTTTCCATTTGGTTAAAGGTACCATTAGCTTACTGTCACTTTTATGAAACAGGCCCCTGTCCACTTTACTTGTCCCACTCCCGAGCCTGGCAAAGAATGACAGCGTGCGATATCTTCAACTTAGGATTTGGTCATTTTTTCCGAGTTAAGGGACAGGTAAGTGGGAGTTTAGAGTATGTAACTCTTTACAGGTACTGCCTTGGCGATGGGAGTGGTTTTCACAGTCCTTGTTGAGGAATAGCCTTAATGTAATTCATTAAATATTCACCTGCTTCTACTTTCAGATAGAAGAAAAGATTAACATAGAAACACTTGAGGAACTAAAGGGTGCATTTGAACAAGCTCAGTATGGCAATCTCAATCTGGATGAATTCAAAGATTTACTGCGACAGAAACTCCATGTTACGGGAGGAAAGGTTTGTAATTTTCACTTGTGATTTGCACCACAGCTCATTAACCGGCTGCTGGCGTTACTCTGATTGTGTATTAAATAACGTTTCTGTATCTCTGGCAGAATAGGTGAGTTTGGCTAGCAATATTCCAATATTTCCATTCATTGAAAAAGCTGCAATGGCTGTCTCAGAGCCCATTGAACCTTTTTGAAATCAGGTCATCCTAATGATTGGTACTACCCAATTCAGGCATTTCTAAAATAAATTCTGACCGAAAGAGCACTGTTGATACAGTCGTACAATACTGTGATGTCTTTGAGAAATATCAAAAGCTAAATTAACTTCAGCTGCAGGGTTTTTGCTTGACAATGTTCGTAGCAAAAGATTTATATAAAAATTATTCACCCTTTATTAAACGCCGTGTGAAAAAGTGTCGACTCAAAGTCACTAAAGGTACTTCGATTGATGTGCACGTTTACCAGACCTGGCCCATCGGGACTCAACAGTCAACTTCAACAATCACGTTACTACACTGATTTACTATAGGCCTACATGTAACTGCGACCAAAAACTGCAGATTGATGTGGTTTGTTGCATATTGTATCATAAAATATAAATATTGCACAATAGGAGCAGTCAGCCGCGCTTATTGCTAACAACAGATGGCAGCACAGTCTTAGCGGACCAAATGTACAGGAAATCTATTATGATCGCTGCTCGATCGATAATGACTGGGTCCGCTAGATGCATTGAATTGGGCCCTAGTGACACCTAGTGGTCAACTCGCTGACAGCTCCTATTATCCAGTTAACCGAACGTCACAATCCCTCATGGAAAACGAAGGGATGCAATTGGCCTTTAAGGGACATTGTATGTATGTTCAAGAACGAGCTCTCATAGATGAATTTTATACTGATAACAACCAGCAGTGTGCAGACTTCTCTGGATTTAGCCTATTTTTCATATTCTCGTCACTAAATCACTGATGGACCTTTATCTTGTCTGTGGCATACCATTATTGGACTAGACTCGTATTTGGATGGGATAATGGCTGCATCTTTAGCACTTCTTGTCAAGGCATGGGGCCCGAGATTGGTGACCTTTCCAGCATCAACCTTATCGACACCCAAAAGAACTGTTCGAAGCAAATCAGAGACATCAGCGGCTCTGCGCTCTTTGCGACACGTTCTTGATGCTGTGGGTTTCCATGAAAATGTATGCGATTCTTTTTGATGCTGTGACCTGATTGAATTGAATCATTCCACTCAAGTCAAATTGCTTGGGCAGCTCCGATGGTCCTGCTGAAAGCCAGGGCAGATTTTCAGGCCTTTCTATTGACAAAACCAAAGTTGGCTTTTCAGCGCACATTTTGTAGGTTTCTAACAACTCTGCCTAATGTCTTATGCTTTCCAATGTGAAGCAACATCATGACATAGACGCTACTGCAACACTACAATGACCTCAAATGGACTCCACATCATGTTTCCAAAACGAGAATGAGTTTAAAAAGGTCGAATATGCAGCACAGATGTTAGAATCCGTCTACTTATTGGATTTTTTGGCTGCAGCCCCTGAAAATGCCTGATTAAAACCAAGGATACATTTACAAGAGTCCTTCTTCAACTGATTAAACTGACAATGTTTTGGGATGGCAAACCAGCTGAAGGAGTGAGCATTAAATTCTGGTCACACCTTCTTATATTCATTCAAAATTATTGATTTCCTTCATCTTTCCTTTACTTCATTCAGGTTGCTCAGATTGATGCCCTCTTCCAAAAGATTGATTGGTCCTCGGAGGGACAAATCACTTGGGATGAATTCTGCACCTACATGCAGCTGGAATATGCCGAGAAAGAAGATTCTTACCTCAGAGCCAAAGAAGTCCTGTTCCATTTACCGGCGAAGATTGAAACGATTCCACATCGTGAGCCGGTGCTTAGGATCACTGACACTTCAGATGGCCACTTCATAGCGTGCAGTAAAGATGGCATGGTGTCATTCTGGTCGAGTGTTCTGGATCTGAAGAGGACAAGAACTGTTGTGGTAGGTTGATAGAATCCCTTCAAGAACCTCTTTCGGAATTTTTGGCAATAGTAAGTTTTCGCAAACCTGACGAATACGAAGTACGAAATACGAATTTCTACTTCATTTCCATGATTTAATGTACTAGTATTTCAGGAGATGGTTGGTACCATGAAATATCCTTGCTGCCCGAGCGTCTTTTGACATACCATGTAAGACCGAGAGAGTTGTGGTGCATCTTGAGTTTTTAAATTTTGTAGATATGAAGTGGAAACGAAAGATAAATTTCAAAGTTTAATATACACCGTAACTCTATCGGTCTAACGTCATGCGCTAAAAGACGCTCTTGCAGCAGGCGGTATTTGTGGTACCACCAACCATCTCCAGAAATACCTTACATGTAGGTCCTGGAAATGAAGTTGAATTTCGTATTTCGTACTTGGGTGTTGATAGTAAGAATGTATTTGATTATTTTCCAGACTTCTGAGATGAATGCCAGACAGAAGCAGAAGTGGATAACAGATTTTGTGATAATGAATCAGTACAACAAATTTATAGTCGGAACGGGTGATCGAGAAATCCAGTTTTTCGAATTGTCTTCCTTTGAACCCTATTGTCAAATAAGCGGACTGGAAACTGTGCCACTAAAATTAGACTACTGGTGAGTATCAAGGGCATGTTGTCTGAAGTATATTTGTTTCTTTGTTACCAGTGTCCCACAAGGCTCTGTATTCGGCCCCCTCTTTTCTATTAATTACATGGGACCTCTGGGTGACCTAATTAGACACCGACGCATCAGCTTTCACTTTTTTTCGTTGACAGCTCTCAGCCTTTTCTGTGCTTTAAACTCTCTGATTTAGCTTTGGGGCCGTCTCAAAATTGTTTTGATGCCAAAAAAGACGAAGTGACTTCGTCTGGAGGGAGGAGGTTCTCGATTTGGGGAAGCCCACTTCATCAATTTTGAAAAAATTGGCATCACAATTCTTTACAGGAGAATGACTTTTTATATGCCGTTTTCAGAAAGGAATCTTGGTTTACTAGTGTCTCCACATGTTTTTCTTTATCATCTTTCCATGCCTACCGTCCCTACATGGACGAAGCCAATGTCAAGTGCCCACTTCATCTTTTCAAGGGGGGGGGGGCAGGGAAAAGATGAAGTCACTTCGTCGTTTTTGGCAACAGTGTAATTTTGAGATGGCCACTTACAATGTATGTACATTCTGCACGACATACCTTTCTGTCTCTCCAGTTCAACAGGTTATGATGAGTGCATGATACTCTTTGGTGACAGTTCTGGCTGTGTCAATATCCTGGTCATCAATTCTGCTGGAGAGTGCTTGAGGTAACAAAGAATCTTTCTCTGAAAAAAAAATCTTTTATTATTTTTTTACTTTATCAAATTTGGATTAGTTTACATTTTTTACATTCATATAAATTACTAGTACCTCTTTCAGGCTAGGCCATCCTTGATAAAAAGTAAAAGCTTCCAAATTTGGATAAGTTCCATTAGATCTATCAGTTGTCTTGCAGAAAACGCCAACCTTTCTAAGACACGACACCAAAGGGGCTATTCATTTTCGTCAATTGAGGAAACTGAGTTGTGATCCTTGAGAAAACGGAGAAAGCTATGAAGCTGCAAACTGCAGCGTTTATTCTGTGCAGCACAACAAATAATCCCTGCAATTTGCAAGTGCATAGGTTTTTCCGTTTTCCCAAGGATGACAACTCAGATTCGTGAAGTGACGAAAATGAACAGCCCCTTTGGATAAGTTTCGTGTATTCATATCCATCAGTTACCTTGTAGAAGAAAGGCCAACGTTTCGAAACAAATTATCCCAATTCGTCAATTCTCTGTTTATTTCAGAACATGGAAGAAGATGTCAAAACAAGATGGGATTGCCAATGTTGGTATAGAACACGTGGCAAACTCCCCTTCCTGTAAATTCATCCGATGGAAAGTCCACGAAGATTGGGTGCAAGAGGTTTGTGCATTTAAATTTACTGAAAAATTCCATGTGCAATTTTGTCTCGGAATTTGTATGTGCTGTCAAGGAAGATGCACATGATGCCTGACTGACTGACATTTGCTGGTAGGCATTTGTTACATCATGCACCGCATGTGTATGTGTTTTTCAGAATGAATAAAGAGTTTCTGCAAAGCCTCCCCCGAATTGCTGTTACTTGTGTGTGGTATGTTTCATATTCAATTCCAGATAATGCATTATCATTCCAGTTGAAATACTATGACAACATTCGACAAGTGATTTCGTGTTCAAACCATGCATCATCTGCGCTTGTGATTGGTGAGTTGGATTGATTACCCGGGTGATTACCCTGATAGTCTGCCAAAAGAACAATAGAGTCTGATCTTTCAATTTAAAGCGAATCGACAGCGGATTTTGTTTACATTTGGCTGGTGTTTGTAAACACAAAATTCGGCCAATCAGAATGCACGAAAATTTCTTTGT
>NMRB01000664.1:0-29329 GCA_002633025.1 Notospermus geniculatus | reverse complement strand
TACTGTACAAACCTTCTAGGCAAATCCACCGTCATCAAGCCCTTTCATTTCAAAGGAGAAATTAATGTATCTCTATGAAAAAAATACATGTATCTCTATGAGGACGACTAGTATGTAACAGGTGTCTCAGGAATGTATGCTTTCTAGAAATCACCTTTCAGAACTGAGTGGAAGTATTTTTCTGCCCCTTCCCATCCGGGGAAAGCTTTGACTCCTCATCAGGTTTCAGGAAATTTCCGTCCATTTATACTTGGCAATCGTACTAACTGTGATAGATACGGTACCTTTAGAATAGGCTTATGCTGTTAGAGTTGAAATATTCTTAAAATCTTGACTTTGTCTCAGTGAATTTCAAACTTTTCTCTGTCCCAGGAAGATAATATGAATTTGCATAGTACTCTGGTTGTTGTTGTGTCAGGGATATTATTTGTGACCCTCCACAGCAAAACCAGTCGCATGTCGCTCAGAAGGTGAGCCTCAACGAACTAAGATGACACCAGAAGAGAATGGAAGAAATAGATTAGGCCTATTCCAGATTTCATAACAGACAGACAAGATTGAAAGTAACAAACATTTGGTCTCAACCTGTCAAGCTAAGAGCGACATGCGACTGATTTTGCTCTGGAGGGTCACATGGGCGTAGGCCTACGTTATTTGATTCACTGAGTCAGTGGCCATATGCTGAGCGGTGAGGTTGAATCTGTGTCTGTGTGAGCGGTAGACGAGATCTGACACTTGCCACATTTTATTACAAATTGGCTGTAAAACTTCTATTATCATACCTCAAGAGAAAGTCAGCCAATCACAGCGCGTCATTTGCGGTCACAGGCCATGCGATAATTTTCATTTCCATGGCATTATTTCATGTTTGGCCGTCAGCAGTGTCATCGTGCATGTCGTGACGTTCTTCGTCAGATAACGATGATTTGGGCATGCAGGAAATACCTTAGGCGATACAATACAACCAGCAATCTATAGATCTTGTGCAATGATACCATATTTTCGAAGTTTACGTGAACAACGAAGGTAGACCTACATCATGACTGAAGGCCTACATGGCCTAGGTGTGCCTGCATCATCCATTGCCGCGCCGTTTGTGTTTGTTTGTTTCACAGGCAGGACCGATAGGCGGCCGTGCCGTGGGCGTGCCGCAGGCCCACATGTAGGCCTGCATACACCTGTATCGAGTCCTACGATCGAAACACGGTGTATTCCGCAACCACAGCCTTTTTGTTTTAGCATATGCCAAGAAAGAATTCATTGATTCATGTATTTGGCCTTGCCCGGTCGGGCCCATTCCATCACCTCAGTACGCGGGGCTCGAAACCAAGCACAGGGGGTCTGAATGTCTCAGGGGAATGATATACTCCGATGACTTCCGACACAGATTTTTTTATGTTTTGGCTGCAGAACTTCTGAGGGTAGGCCTATATACACCACCTTGGTATAAAAATCATCATAATGTTCAAAGTTGAGGTATGATAAAATAAATATTTCACGTCAAGCCATGAAATAATGGAAATTACTCGTTGACAAACGCTTCACAAATGGTTTGCCTCCGTGAAGCCATTGTTGTCCGGCGTTTTCGTATACCGTATACCTCTATGTGAACTCGGCATTGTTCGAATTCATTGACTCATTGCTTCTGTCAAAACCATTTCAAGTTTCACGTAGAAATATGTTTTTGTGTGTTAGTCATGGCACTCTAGTTTCGCTGAAGGCACTGGTAGAGAACCTTTGAAACTTTTGAAAAGGAGGGGAAGAAGATGATTGCATGGTATGATGCATTATGTAGAATTGATATGAGCTTACAGATCCGTTCTACTTACCTTGTGGGCCGTATGCACCAATGAAAATTATCTTGAACTCAGGTTGAGCGACAGCTTTTCAGTTCTTCAGGTTTGCCAGGGCATGATGTGGCAATGGGAAAGTTGTGGCTCAACCTGAGTTCAAGATACATGTAATTTTTGTTGGTGCATACGTCCCGGTGGGTTTAGCTGAAAAATTTGATGACCAATGAGACCATGCATATGATGAACCTAATAACCAGGAAACCACACCTTAACTACACGTATAGTTACAGTGGTGGCCAAAGTTATTGGAAAATCAGGTATACCTTAGCTTAAGATGCTGCTGTGCAGTCTGGATTCCATTTTCAGTTGCATTCCTCTGAGGAAAATATAATTGTTTCATTGGTACATTAATTGCCATTTTGATACAAATACGCCAGGCGTTAGAATAATTTTGGTCTCCACCGTTCCAAAAAATGTAATGATACCTAGCGGGGGCCTGTTTCATAAAGTGACTTTAAGCTAATGGTACCATTAACTTCAATGCATTTTCCATTTGGTTAAAGGTACCATTAGCTTAAAGTCGCTTATAATGAAACAGGCCCCTCACTTTCATGTAAAACCATTGACTGGGTGAATAATTCTTTAGCGTTGATTCCGTTGTCAGTTAGGTGTGACGGATGACAAAATGTACCCCTAATAAGAGTTGCAAGTGCAAAAATATCGACTCGAGCAGAACATGTTTACGCGATTTTCTCTATGGTGTTTATAGGCTAGTTTTGGACTATTTTCAGTACTTTTCCCACATGAGCCGATGATTGATCTTTAGTTAAACCGTCCTGATAAGAGATTTTGTGAGATAAATATATTATTTTTTACCGCATGGGTGTACAAAGTTGCTGACATTATTCTGACAGTGCACTGTTCATGCACAGTTTTCCGTGCATATAATATTTGTGTGTCATTGCATTTAACAATGCGCACCTTTTTAGTCAGTTGTTGAAGCATGTAAATTAATATTTTGATAGAGTCTCTACAGGAGATTAATAAAAGACCACTTTTATGTTATGATAAGTCGTTGTTGTTGTTTAACCCTTTCGCCGTATTAAGTTGAAAATTGTACATTTCGTAACATGAATTTCTGATGTGTCTACAAAAACGCGCCTGGCTCCCACAAATTGCAACTAAATGGGCCACGACCTCATGCAGGTTTGCCTCTTCCAAAATGTCTGTGAAAGAAACAGGTCAGAGCCGAAGAAAGATGCAAGTTGTGAGGAAAGAGTCGCATTCGGCCAACGTTTTCGTCAGGTTGCCAATATTGATAAATCATCAGTGAGTCAATCAAAACTCTTGACCATGATGTGAGTGCCTGCTGCAATTTTGACTGATTATCGAATTCCGGCCTCGAGATTTTACTACGATGTAAACATTGTCATTGTCTCATCGATCTTGCTAGAACCGGTATGACCCCCATTGAGTTCGAAAAAATGGACTTCACAGCATAAAACAATTCATGACCAGTGACAGAGATTGAACCTGCTCATTGTGATTAGTTTGCGGACTTTCCCTTTCCTTTGTATTAAGGGCGGCGCACACTTGTGATTTTTCGAGCAATTCGATAGGTGACATCTGCCTTGCGACCACAGCAGCGACTGAACATATTTTCAGTTTTTTCAGTTGCTTCCTTGGAAGATCAGTGATGTAGCGGATGACATCACTGATCGACCTCAAAGGTACCGGTAATTATCGCATGCGACGTAGTAGTCGCATCGGCATTTTGGTCGCACTCGTGCGCCGCCCTTTTCCCGCCTGCACTCACACCAGTAGGCCTTTTATCTACGGGCCGTGTTCTTGGGAGGGACCTAACCCGACAATAATTATAATATGACAATTTTGTGTCACTGAATCAACTCTCAGAAGATGAGAGGTCACAAGAATTTGCTTTCTCTTGAAAACAAAGCAGTGAACTCAAAGATCAGGGGCCTGTTTCATAAAGTGACTTTGAGCTAATGGTACCTTTAACCAAATGGAAAATGCATTGAGTTAATGGTAGCATTAGCTCAAAATCACTTTATGAAACAAGGCGTAGGACAACGAACGACAGTTGAGTGCATATCACGTGATATCATAAAGAGATCAAACCCCTATTTTCTCTACCTGCTGATCATCGATGCACAATCTTCAGCCTAAATCTGTTGTTGATACTAAGTCTGATTACAGCGAAATACAAATCAATTGCGTTTTTCGTAGTCACAAACAATGTACTTAATTTATCACAACCAGATCACACCAGTTCTGGCGGCCGTTGGCCGATGATATGGTGCAGTCAAATCATAAGACAGGCAGTGAAATTTGATAAGCAGCCAGAATAATGGTAATATTTCCCACCGTTCCTGACCGCCCCGAGCCTCTGTTGACTTAATTTTGCGGAACTGGATTAGTGTCAACGACCGGTAGCACCGGTATAAAAGCAAAGCCATTCCCAACTGGTATCAGTCCATATCAGTCGTTCCAACGAGGCCAGAAGATTTAACATTTGCATATATCACTGACTTGCATAGGTAAGCCAAATGGAGTTTGAGGGCTATGAGTGGAATTCTCATTTTTTTTACAGTCAAATAGTTTGCCAGGGCTAATGTTTTAAAAATATCTTTTCAACGAGAGGAATTTTTTTTTTTTTAATTTCTCACAATATTACAGAGGAAATTGCTGATTAGAATTAAACTTTTGGATCTATTCAGGTTTTGTAGAGATGTGATATGTATGAAATATTGCATTTCAACGTTCAATAGTTCGCCCATTTTCTGATTATCAAAATGGCATCACTACACCACTGTTTCTCGTTCCAGCGTGGCATAGTCTATAGATAAAAAAAATGACCATTTCGGATGACACCAGTGGCGAGGGCTCAAAGGTTGAGACGGCATCCGGCGTACGCATCAAAAATGATGGTAAGCACAGTGGTCTGGCATTGCCGGTGTAACGTTTTTCAGTGTGGCCCGTGAGCCAGTGTGACAATACAATAGATTGACGGAATAAGCGGCGACTGGACAATGGGCGGCACACAGAGAAACAGCGAGTCCGTTTCCCAGTGTGTTCCGAACAATGGGAATCACACAGAAAAACGGCCACACTGAAAAACGTTACACCTGGTCCAGCATTTTTAACGAACAGACTGGGCAACGTGTTAAATAATAATTCCACTCCCCTCCTACAGATGCGGTAAGGATGGATATCCTCTGCGATGGTCTGGATCAAGAGAAAGTTTTAACTTTTTTAGCGCAAACTTTTAGACTGTTAAAACAGTTTAAAAGTTTGGGTCTTATAGTCTGATATCAACAACAGTAGAGGTGTCATCCGACTTTACACTTTAACCCCAGTCGTTTCAGTAGAACTCAGATGAGCTGCTCATTCAGCGCTACAATCCGAGCATTTCCGCCCGGTACCCATTTACATGGGTTGAGAGAGGCCAGTGAGGCAAAGACCCTTGCCCAAAGTCTCACGCCACATTGGGATTCTAACCCGGGATCCTCTGACCGCTAGTCGGAGACCCGAACCACTATACTACCGTGGGTCAAAGAGCCCCTACATCCTGCAGTATAAAAATTATAATAAGCAAAAAGTCAATCTCCAGAATTCACAAATTTTCGACCCCAACCGGGGTCTAGTTCAAGTGGTACTTTACAATCTGAAACTCTAGAAAAGACTCAAAAATTTGAAAATTTGTGAATTTGTGAATTTGTCGAAAATTTGTGAATTCTGGAGATTGACTTTTTCCTTATTATCATTTTGTGTGTCAATTTTGTGCTATTCTGTATCTTGCAGTATAAAAATTAAGGGTTCTGATTTGCCCAATTACTTACCAACGCCCTTTTCAACAATCCCCATGCATATTTTTATTGTACATGTATCTTTTTTTTGTTTTCTCCGTCAGATGTGCTCCTGTCGTTCCGTTCGTCCACAACATCATTGACGATCACTGAAGATGATATTGCAGGCTGCTGCAAGTCTTTGTGCTGCAAAATACCCGAATGGTACATTAAGGAGCTGAAGATCGTTCTAAAGCTTGCATGCCCCATCGTAAGTAGAAAACATTGTTATTACTAACACCAGAATCGCAGTTATAGGGTCACAGAGGTCTGGCATTGCCGGGGTCCGGCTTTTCCTGTTGGTGATGGTCGGCCTGCTGACCCACAACACGCTGTTGATACCGTCAAATTCCTGACACAAATTGACACTGAACATGTTGAAGAAGCCAGATCCCAGTGGCACAGCCGGGTCTTTGTGATCGTACAAATGCAATGTTGGTGTAATCAACAATTTGGTAAGCATTTTTTAAAGCCACACTCTGCATTCAGTTCTGAAATATTGACGTTCGCCGAGCTCCTTCAAGGGCGTAGGCTGGTCTGAGCCTGGGGAGGTAAACATTTTTGTGAAAGCGGACTCCTCCTGTAGCCTAGGCATGAAATTTCAAAGTATGCTGAAGAGCAACGAAGGTGTGGTCCGGAGGGGGTCTGGGGGCTTTCCCCAGAAAATTTTGGAATCTAGAATGCTCTGAGACGTGATTCCAGTGCTATTCGTAGCCAAAATTTACACGATTACAAGGTTGCTTTTTTTCTGCTTGCCCACAGCGGAACTCTCTCACTGCTGTGGGGAGGTGCATGTGCACCCAGTGCACCCCCAGCCTATGCCCCTGTCCTTTCGACCTCCAACATTAGTGACGGTGGTGAATTCATTTTGATCTGTATTTCTTTTCTTTTTTCAGATGCTGATATGTTTATTGCAGTACACCACGAACACCATCGCGACCATTTTCTGTGGTCGACTCGGAACAGGGGTGTTTGCTGGCGTTTCACTGGCAATATCGGTAAGAATATTCTCCCTTCGTCAACCCGGGGGTTGCTTTGGGAAGGTACTGGACCGCTGTAGACATCCTTGATAAAAACGATTTGATAGACGTTTGCAAATCGTAAAATGCCGTAACTTTGTGCAGAATAATTTTGACTCGTAATCGGAAGCGCACATAAATCGCAAATATAGTCGTGTTTCAAGTCGTAACGACTAGGATTACGACGGACATTTTCAATATTCATTATTTATCCGCACTTCCGATTTACAAGGCCAAGTTTTTCTGCCTTCAATTTATGGTGAATTGAAAACTTCTATCAAATCGTTTTTATCAAGGATGTCCATAGCGGACTGCAATTCATTCTCGTAGTTGAAGTCGGAGTCGGAGTCGGGCCGCTGCGCAACCTCTCTACTTGCTGAAAACAGAAATCAACCTCATGTCTGTTTCAGTTCATCAACATCTTCTGTGTGTCAGTGTCCCAAGGCCTTTCCAGCGCCTGCGATACCCTGTTCACCCAATCCTTCGGGAGTGAAAACAAGAAATTGATGGGGCTCTATCTCCAAAGGAGTAAGTCAATGACAGTACTTCATGTATTTCGTGTCTTTTTAAAAATGATACAAATACATGTATATAGTTCAATTTTTCTATACAAGTAATATACCTGTTCTCAACAGTCTTACATTATGGATTGTGGACATTATTGAAACTTTTTGTACAGCGTATCCGAAAGAAAGCACAAAGAACGACACACAAAATGATATAAAAGGAAACGTCGTCTCCAAGTTTCGCAAATTTTCGACTCCAACCGGGGTCTTCCTCAGGCACTTTCTAGTCGAGCTACATGTACCAGAAAGTGTAGCTCGACTGGTACCTCGACTAGAAAGTGCCTGAGCAAAATTTGCGAAACTTGGAGACGACGTATGTACAACGTAGATTTCACTAGGTTCACCGGTCTTCGTCGAGAATGCTGCTGTCACCACTTCTATTTCAACGCGACCACTTTGACAGCAAGGTGAGAGGTCACTGCTGAATAATGAGTTTTTACGAGATGCCGTCCGAAAGCATTCTCGCATTGACCATCGAAAATCACTTCTGAACAATCTAATTTGCAGGCCTGATTTTACTCTTGCTTAGCTCTGTTGTTGTCGTCGCGATCATCCTGAATGGTGAGAAAATCTTCCTTGCTATTGGTGAAAATGCAGTGGTGTCAAGGTAGGTCAGTCAAGATTTGAGTCATTTGGCTTTTTGAGTGGTGATACCCGCGGAATAGTGACTGCGAACGATGGCCATGACGTAACGATTCATCCACACCGGGTGTGCATCATGACATTCGAGGCCTAGAGTATATTGCAGCAGAGGAAGTTTTTTTTGATTGCCTGAGGAGGCTGCTGCAGAAAATATAAAAATGCTTTCTAAATCTCGCCTTAGAAAATCACGAAGCTAGATGGTGCTGTCAAGTTTCAACGAAAGCTAGAAATAAATATCATTTCTAAAGATATCGTCATTTTTCAAAATACTAGTACACCAAATTTGTCTTCGGTTTCCGTGGAAACGGGATTTTCTCAAAATGCTCAAGGGTGCTAGAGTGGCACCCGGCGGATTCTGAACGTCTGTCATTTGGAGATAAGTACATGTATAAAAAATGCAAAAAACATTGCTGTTATTCAAAATGTCCCGCTTCTTCGAAAATCGTTTTTTTTTGCGTCCAGACTATCAGGCACGAACTGATAATTTTGAATGCGAAAACATTCAGGACGATTTTCCAGTTTGTGAGATAAGATTATTCCTTGAGATTGTAAATGGCCACATGATGACACATGATTTCGATTGTTCCATATTCTACCCAACAGTAGGTGTTAATTTTGCAATATCGTGTAAACACTTTTCATACTTTATACCTGAAGTAAAAAAATCATTTTGGATTTATGGGGGAGGGTAAATTCGAGAAAAAAAGACGTCACGATTTACATGTAACACAATGCATTAATGAGTATGAATATCTAAATTTTAGGGTTGCCGGCGAGTACCTTGTGTTCTATATCCCTGGGGCAATTGTAAGTTGTGAACATCTGATAAGAAAACAGACTGAAATTTTTCATTCGTTCAAACTAAAGAGAATCATAGGAAATGAAATTTGGGTTTCAAAATGACATTTTACAGTTTTTTAGTACAACTGCCAATTTCTGTCCCTTTTTTCGTTATTTTTTTTCTTTGTTTATATCCTGAGTCCCTTACTTTTTTTGTTTTGTATACTTTGTTGATCGTCTGGTCATCTGCTTCACAAAGCGTTCAGAATTCCACAACGTATGACGCAGTGCTGAGCACGCTGTTTCTTCAGTACTTTCTAACAGGCATTTGAATTGAATATTTCCAGGCAAATTTCATCTTCCAAGTTCTTGCGCGGTACATCTTGAGCCAAGTAAGTCCCGTTGATCAAACCGTCTATCCGACTTGCTGCATTTATATTACATGTATTATGCACACTGACTCATCTGGCACTGTAGCGGGGCCAACTCTCATGTGAGACAAAAATTGTCCTATTGTCAGGTTAGATCTAAGTTATGGTGCCGGCGATGGGTGTGTCATTGCCCACTTGGCCAATCAGATACCTTTGTCTCTTTCAGAACCGCGTGATGCCCATGATTGTGGTATCAGTGCTTGCAAACCTCGTTGACGCTGGAGCCCACTACCTCTTGATATACCAGGCCGATCTTGGTCACCCGTACATGTAAGTTATGCTGAGATAGGCTCCTACCGAACCGTGGACTTTCAAATCATTGCGCTGTCAGTCCAACATGCTCCAATTAAATTAGGTCATCGGCAATGCCATCAGTTGATTGGCCGTCCCCAAAAACCTAGATATAGCCACTTGAATTGTGGTTCTAGGTGGACCAGAACAAAAGTTATGGCCAAAACTCTGTTTCCAGGGAGACACATGTCGGCCATCTTGAAAATCAAGATGGCGCCCACCAGGGGGCGTTTTCACGTGTCACCCGTCTTTAAATTAATCAGTATTAAAAACTTCACCAGTGTGCCAAATTTGCTGCTTTTATACCAATTTGCACGATTTCGCCGTTCTTTTTACCCTCATCGGCCGGACTATCAGGTTTGCACAAAATGTCATCCGTGTTATACCCATTAAAGCACATCCTGGATTTTGAAGGGCAGTCCACATTTTTCAGAGGTTCAGCCATCGCCCTGAGTGCCTCCCATATTAGCCTTGTTGTCTTCACCCTCGTTTACATCTTGGCCTCGAAGATATACGTGACGACCTGGACAGGATGGACGACAGACGCGTTCTATGATTGGGGCCACTTTTTGAAGCTGTCTGTTCCCGGACTATTCATGGTTTCACTTGACTACCTCGTGTATGAAATCGCAATCATATTATCAGGTATGTGCTGCTGCAGATTGTTCATCAGGATCCGAATACCGTATGCCTGCCTACCTTTACCTCCCTACATGACATGGGCGGAATCAGAAGTCCTATCGTCATTCGTGAGGGGCAGCACTGTCATATTATGATGATTTTCTCAATCGATATGAGAGGCCTCCTGCAAAATTCTTATAAAGATTGTTTACTGAGATGTTGTATGGTCAATGAATATCTGACCACACTGAGTTCTGGACCCATATTCATAAAAGTACTTAAGTCTAAGTGTGACACTTATCCTTTGTTCAACACAAAACATTTAAGTATGTTTATGAATATGGACCCTGACGTATATTTCATATAAATCCATTAAACTAGTTTTATGATGCGTAAAAGTAAAGATTTCATGCCATTTTGTAATGTTACAGACGCACCCTTGTGGAACCCTCCACAGCGAGTGCGGTCAGTGGAGGAAGAAAAACCACATCAATGCGCATGCGCGCAGGTAGGATGAATCCGGATTCGGGTCTCATTTGCGTTTAGACGAGAATTTTAATCTGGTCGTATGTGGTCCAGTGTGGTCTAATGCTGTCGAATGTGGATTCGGGACCAGCAAAATCGGTGGTACATTTTTGAATAAATCCACATTGGACCGCATTGGGTAGCGTTTACACGCAAGAGTTTTGAACCACAATCGGATTCGATCGGATCGCATGTGGATTTTTGCCTGTCGTCTAAACGGCCCTTATGTGAACTCAGCCTTACAATATCATACGTACATTTCCAGGCTTGTTGGGCGATGTATACGTGTCTTCACTTGCTGTTGTCTTCCAAGTTTGTGCAATTATGTTCCAAAGCTACCTGGGCCTAGGCACTGGAACGTGCATCCGTGTGGGACAGCACCTTGGTTCCGGTGACGGTGTTGCCGCCAGACAGACGTGTATTGTCGGGTTTACGTCGATGAGTGAGTAAAAATTAACGGTTATCAGTCATTGGTGCATAATTTTGCGTACCGGTACGGTACATCTGAATATTCAAAGCGAGTGTCCCTGGAGCGTATCTATTGACGTACAATGTAAGATCATCATTCTCGATATGGCTATTTGCGATGACTTGATTGATCAATTAAAAGCATCGTCTTGCAAAGTTATTACAGATAGGGCCGATTTTTTAAACGATGGCTAAGATAACCATCGGGTTTCATTAACCCTCAGTTGACAAACTGTTTGTTAATCGAAGTGAATTTTTCGATTTTATGAATCGTTGATAGCCAAACATTCTAAAAGTCAAAAGGTTTACTTTGATTAATTCACGGTTTGTCAGAAAAGCCGATGGTTAAACCGAGGTTTACCTTAACTATCGTTTAAAAAATCGGCCCATAATCGTTTTAAGGCTAACTCCCCTAACTTGAAACGACGGCCGAAATGAAAATAACACAAAGAATTTAGAGGCTATACAAATGGCCTATTTTTACATGCCGACCCTCTTAGATAAAAATTGCGCCAAATTAACTGTGCGAGATGATAATCATGCATGATGACTCGAGCTAAATATTAATTCATAACAAAAATGTAGAAAAACTGTGAAAATTGCGGTGTCAAGACGAGAGTATTCGGGTTTTTTGTCGCATTCGATGTAACAATCTAACTTGGCGATGTCTTCATGATAAGAATTCACCACTTGATATTTACAGTCCCTGTCGCCGTGTTAGCCAGCTGCCTTTTTGCGGGATTAGCCTCTTACATTCCTATGGTGTTTACAAATGAACCGTAAGTTCCCACTTTAATAATTAGCATATCGCTAGCAGCGTCGAATAATACACCAATAACTGGTGGCTATATAATGGTCTCTATGGTAACATTTTGACCAGCAAGAGTTACAACGCCATGTTGGACAAATGGGGCCAAATTCATAAAGGGTGTAAAAGACTTACACGCGTGTAACTTCGTCAAATGCGTGGTGGAATTAAGTGTGTGCATTTAGTGAAGTTACACGTGTCTAAGTCTACAATGTAGTGACACCTATTGAGGCAGGGGGCTAGGGTCCCCATTTCCGGCAATTTTGGCTTCAATTCAAGATGTCTTAACCGGCCATGTAGGCTATCTGCAACCTTCGTTAATTTCTTCATCTGTTACTATGTTATCATATACGTATATACCCACATCATGGATCCAGTGGAATAATATGCCAAAAACACTTGCGACATTACCGTATTATACATGTATCTCTACATTTTCTCTTTTAGTGACGTCATTGCACTTGTAGCTGTCACCTTGCCTGTTGGTCCAGCAATCTATCAGATATTCAACGGTATTAATGTAAGCGTTGCCTATTTTGTTCGCTATATGGGGCACTGGTGTCGCATTCCGTGCGAACTCGAAAAGAGACACATTTCGCTTTCAGGAAAAGGCCCTCATTCCCAATTTCTGTATTCTTTTCTATTTACTCTGACAGGGATCAAAGTGCCACTTGGACGAGCTGCAAAAGATTGCACAGACAATCATATCACATTCTTTAAAGTTTCTATAATAAAACCCAAATCAGTCTTGTTTGCTTTTTCGCCAATGAATGAATGAGCATTCTCTCAGGAAGTAATTTGGACCAGGTGATACATATATGTTTCAGTGCTATCGTCCTCGAACCCGGAGGGTGTTTTACCCTCGTAGAAGCTGATTCTGAGGGTTACAGTGTAACATGGTCTGCAATGCGCCTGATTCTGTTCTGCAAGTATTTCTTATTCTTATGGTAAATTTGGCTGGTCACTGTTGCTGATCAACACAATCTTCTATTCATCAAACACAGGGCATTTCCACTGGTATTTTACGGGGCTGTGGTCGCCAAAAACTCGGTATGATCGTCGTCATTCTACCATATTTCCTCGTCGGTTTACCTATTGCGATTCCAACCATGATGATGACTTACCTGAACCTTAGAGGTAAGTCCACGACCGTATTGCAAATACTCCCGTATGTTCAGGGATGGGATGTCGCAAAATTTTGGAATCAGTGAAATGGACTAGCATGACTACTTTGTATAGTGAGTTTTCGCAACCGCGCGCTTAGCCTACCACTATCAATTGGTGAATCATTGTCAAACGCTGTCGCAGGCAATCACTGCTACGTTGAGATATACATAGTGTCAACAGGTTTCTAATTACATCATCCTTTTGTATTGCAGGATTTTATATGGGAATGATTATTGGGATGGTGATACAGAGCGTGATTTTGCTGACTGTCATCTACAGAACAAAGTGGGATAAAGAATTGGAGAAAGCAGCATTCAACACGAAGTGTAATCACGATGACGATGACGTCACCACCGAGAAAACTAGTAAGTGATAACTCGATGGAAGGCCTTCTTGTTGCTGTGTAATGCCAGCAAGCCTACGTATAATTAAACCACGTCGCATGCTAATTCGATCGGTCTGGTCGGAAGAGTGATGAATTTTCAATAATCTACAAAAATATTCCTCCCAGACTCGGTCACCGTGTTTGATTTCTCAGCTGAGAGTATCAGAGGTTCTCAGCGCTCGCTCCCTATGCGGTGAACGAAGGGATCGAGCGCTGAAAACCACTGATTAGCTCGACAAGATGTTGATTTCCTGCTGGCAACGATGTAGATTGGCTTCCAATGCAACTGCAGTTAGGCCAAAAGGGTGAATGTCGTCCTGGGTACCCCTAAAGGGTACCCAGGTCCAACCTGGGTATCCCTAAATGGCACCCAGGTGCGTACTGGGTACCCTTTAGGAACCTAAAGGACACCCAGCTTGAAATTCCTGGGTGGTGAGATATACCACAGCGCATCACGTACCATATTCGACCTGGATTCCAGGTATCTCACCAGGCGGGAATTTCAAACTGGGTATCCTTTAGGTTCCTAAAGGGTACCCAGTACGCACCTGGGTGCCATTTAGGGATACCCAGGTTGGACCTGGGTACCCTTTAGGGGTACCCAGGACGACATTCACCCTTTTGGCCTAACTGCAGTTGCATTGGAAGCCAATCTACATCGTTGCCAGCAGGAAATCAANCAACCCAGGGACTAACTACGTTGTCGGCGAATTGACCCGAATTACTACGTACATTTTGTAATGCATTTTTGTAGTTCGTCTTACTGCCGCTAGGTGGCTCCTTCTACATCGGGTGTCAAATAACGCATTTGAGATCCAGTACCGTGCTCCTTTAAATATAGATGGGAACCGTTCGCTTTGGCCGGTTTTCAAACTCTGTGCAGTCATGAATACAAAAAATGAGCGTTTTTAATGATTATTTTTCAAGGGCTCCTGTCAGAGTCGTCACATGAATTGGAATACGGCGCCGTCGACGTTCCACCCAATAAGCCAACGAGTGACAACATCTGCCGTCTGCTGTTGAAACGACTGCTCGCGTTGTTCGTCATTCTACTCATCCTGGCTGCGGGAATACTCGCCCGGTTGTTCGTCGATGTTGGCAGTGGGCTTCCCCTTGATGAGTGTCTGACGCCCGGTTGGGATAGCTGCAATTCGACTACCATCCCTATTCCACCAAAGAACGCCACCAGGGAACGCCTCTTCGGAATATTTCGCTGAAGGGACCTTCGACTTTTGATATCGACTGACACAACACGAAAGTAACCTCGCCCAACTATAAGTTGCGTTGAACCGATCCAAAGAATAGTTGAAACGTGATATAGAAGATACATCCTATATAGCAGTTCCAGAAGAGGACATGATTCTCATGTCGGGTGTAGCAGGAATGATAGTCACCCGGAGCTTTAGTCCGGGCAGCTATTATCCTGACCATTTCAACCACGTTACTCCGTGAAGGATGTCAGGTTGACCATGCGAAACTCTTTACAATGCAGTCGAAGAGTTTAGGCTATTTGATATTTGGTCAGAATAATAACTCCCAAAGACTACCATTCCGTTTACACTCTCCACATTCCTAACTGAATGATGTGATCATAAGACGGACTGTAGATCCTATTATACTAGTAGATGTATTGGTTATATAGATTATTATATCTGTAGATGTATTGGTTATGTTGTTAAAAATTAGGAGGTATCGGTAGTGTAATCTTCCATGTCCTGTAGTTGTGCACACCTATTATTATGGTACGTACATCGAATGATATAGAATTTACCTTACGGAATAATGAACTGTGTGTTCCCACCTGAAATATATTGCACACTTTTGATCTCCAATTAATGCCTTCCTTGTTTATTTTATTTCACTCACTACATCTTCTAATCGATTTCTGTGCTGGCTCACAGTTAGCTGATTAGATAACGAAGGTACAGTGTGCCGGTACGGTATATTAAAAGGATCAATTAAACATTTGACAGTTTATCAGCCCAACGTTTGTCATTTTCTACATATGGCAGAAGAAGCAAACAGACTGGCCAACTTTCATTTCAATAAAATATTCGGTGAAGTGAGAAATGAAACGTCTTTTACAATCAGCGATAGGTTTCATCGGCCGGTGCCCCTCGGACGATATTGCCCAGTGTCCTGAGACATTTTGACAATACAAAGACTGCGAGTCCGGGGACACTTTGTCAAGAAATAGCCGACTATAACTTCCCGGTGACTGTCATCGGCCATCCGGTGTGTACGCTCGCTGATTGGCTAATCAGGGACAGAGCTAGTCATTCATTTCCATCCGCCGATTCCTCCCATTTGAAAATCACAATCCGGCTGCTGATTGGGCAAGAGAATTGATCATGTGATCTCATCATGGCGACGACCATAAATGTCAGTTGGGTTTTCTCGATCTCGCTTTCCATACGAATACACAATTCCTGCTTAGACTTCAGCCTGAAATTCAACTCCAGTAAGTTGATGCTGTCTCAGATCACTTCGCTAATCGATTCATTGCCAGATTCAGGCATTCTGGAAGGTTGTGAGACTGAGTTGAGTGAGTGAGTCTGACCCGAAATTCGCAGTTGCGCGAGAATACCATCGAACAGTAAAAATCAAGTTTGGGGGCAGACTCTGTAATGGTAATGAAAGAGTCTGGCTGCGCGAGACTATAGGAACTGCGGCCATGGATATTGGTCGTCAGTGTCAATGGCCGGGGATGGAAATAAATCAGATTTTAACAGGAATATTTAAATTTCCAAACACCTTTTTCACATTTGTCAAATTATATCACATGTTACAGCAGTCTGGTGATTGAATAACACCTGTCTGTTGTAAAAACAGACAATTAGTGCTGAATTACATGAAGTTGTAGTGTATTACTGACGGCCAAGCAAGGTACATACTTCGGCAGGAAACGTGGACTGGAGTATAATATAGGCCATGTGGGCCACCAAAACACACACCAACTGACTTGCCATGTGCTGCCACCTGAGCTAAGCAGAGATAACTATACGAATCAATGGTGACACCAACTGCCTCCTGAGTTAAGGCACACGGAATTGGTCCGATTCAGGTCCGCAAAAAATCTATCAAATGGACTTTGCACAGCGTTGTCGTATCCGGAAAACCAGGGGCAAACGGACTGGAAACGGACCGGATCCGTGTGCCAATGAACCTTGCTTTAAGCAGAAGTACGGTAACTACGTATCATAGAAGATGCACACTACAGGGTGTTTCTAGAAAAAAACGTGTCATCTCCAAAGTGTTCCCAAAAGCTAAAACCCAGAAAGATTTTGGGCTATAAATTTGAAGGGACGTAGAGCGGGATGTAAATGACTGCTCTTGAAATTTTTGCTCTGATTGCTTCAAGAGGCCTTTACCTGAATGGGTTCAAAACGGTGAAAAAACCATCTTTGCACTATGGACAAAGGATACTAATGGAAATGCCTTGGCAATTCCATAATGATACACACACATCACCGTAAAACAAAACATTTACCGGTATTGCCATCTTGCCCTGACAAGGGTTCCTATCACTCCTACTCTCCTACTCTCGCTCAATCCAATGTCAAGGGTGAAGGGAGTGTAGTTCGAAGGGCGGAGTGACCGTAGGCCTTGATATGTCAAGATGCGGTATTGCATTTATCATATACAAAAGGTAATTTTTTGTTGGCTTTAACCCTCCATAAAGCGCCCTTCAACATGAAATCCATTGTGCACAGGAGAGTTGGTTTTTGCACCATTTTTAACACATTCAGGTAAAGGCCTCTTGTGTAGCCATGCATAAAGCAATCAGAGCAAAAAAATTCAAGAGCAGTCATTTACATCCTACTCTACGTGCCTTCAAATTTATAGCTCCAAATCTTTCTGAGTTCTAGTTTTAGGGGACACTTTGGAGATGACACGTTTTTTCTGAACCACCCTGTAAATACCCCAAGCACACGGCAGAACAATAGATGCGGATCCAGGAGTTCGCAATCATTCCCTGAGCGCCGAAGGCGCGAAGCCCCGAAAATTTGGGGGTAAAAGTGCCAGAAACGCGATTTCCTGGCACCTGGGCAGGCCAAATTGAACTTTCTTTTCTAGTCACTGAAAATCAGGGGCCTTCCAAAATTTTGCAGCTCGGCGGCTGAACGGGGGGGGGGGCATGCGCCGGGCACGCCCCCCTTGGATCCGCCACTGAATTCCCAGAAATGTACGAGCGTAGGCCTAAATGAGGTGGATTCAATATTATGGATCTGAAGTATTAATACAGAAACGCTGAAAAAGAACAAGAGGTGATATGAAAGCAGATTCGTCCTCCAGCGTTTTTTGCAAATCGACTCCAACCGGGGTCTTCTTCAGCAGGCATTTTTGCAAAATACTACAGAAAAGACTGAAAAACAAGAAGGTGTGAAAAGTTTAGGTTGACTGAAGGAGTTGATACAAACGCTGAAATTGTTTTTTCAGCGTTTCTGTACATGTGTATCAACCTCTTCAGTCACATCAGTCACAATTGTCGTGCCACCTGTGCGGCGTAAACCAAACGGCTGGCTGCGCGAGACTATTGTATAAGAACTCGAATGACGTCATCAGTCAGTGTATAGCCTAGAATAAACCAAATCGCAAATTTTATGGTGGATCTTTCATGTCTTTTCATTCATTCATGTTATTCACGATTCAATAATGTCTTTTGTTGATGTAGCACAACGATTGTGCAAGGATTGACCTGACCTAGGCCTATGCATGATTAGGCCACGCCACGCTAGCGCGTATGGGCACAGTCCTCAACACTGTGTACACTACCTACTAGGTCGGTTTTACCAGGCAGAATCGGAGTGCGTAGCGTCGGCGCCGACGTCATCACTGACACTGACAAGTTAGTGACATCGACATCATCAATGACATCATGTCCAGCGTAGTGAATCAAACGAGAACATGGAGAATGTTGGTCCACCAGGCACTCCGGACAACGGTCACCTTTTACGGCCTTTTTTCACAAGCTTCGTGCCAAATTTCAAGTTCTTTCAAGTGCAAACCACCCGTGGTGGGAACATGTCCGAAATGGTTCTCTTCAACAAGCTCTGCATCATCAGCAGCATCAGGTATGGACGGGTCGGCCGAGGCCCAGGGCAGGCCTACCTAGGCCTATAATAGTAGTAGGCCGATATCTAGGCCAAAAGAGCCTAGCCTACCGTACTCGCCTTATTAGGACTAGGCTACTGGTCAGTCGACCTTGGAAGGAATTAGGGGGCCTAGCTAATCTCCTAAATAGGCCTTATCGCACCTAGCACATGGCTAATCAGCATAAAATCAGCGAAGCGGAAAAGGCCCAACCATCAGCGCCCCCGCAGTACATTCAATGTGAATGTACTGCGGGGGCGCTGATGGTTGGGCCCTTTCCGCTTCGCTGATTTATGCTGATTGGCCATGTGCTAGGTGCGATAAGGCCTATAGGATGCCTTGGAACATGCTAAACATCATGACAATATTAAAACAATAACATGCTAAAAGAAGCTAGGGTAATGGCCTAGGCCTAGTTAGGCCTAGTTGGTAGGGCCTAGAAGACGTATCCTAGGGGCCTACATGTAGGCCTAGGTCTAGGCCTAGGCATACACCTACAGTCTCAGACTCAGATCATCTTGAGAATAATATGCATGGAAAATGAATTGAAAGTTGAACTTGAAAGGAGTTTAGGCCTAGACCTAGGCCTGCCTACCGTACGGCAGTTGGCCTACCGGGTCGGTCGCCAACCTTGATTGAGTTGGCTTGGGCCGACCTCAAGGCTGACCTATCAATATCATTCATGCCTGAGCATGATTGAATCATTGATAGGGCCTAGGCCTAGCTGAGGCATGATTAATTGAATCTAGTATGCCTGCTTGCTGGTGCTACAGTCCAGGTCAAGATGCAAAAATAATGATGTGTGCCGAGGCCTAAGCCTGTTGTCAGAGAAACAGATTGTACATGTAGCCTAGGCCCTAATGGACATAGCTACATGTAAGTAGGCCTGCATGTATATTGTAGGCTTGGCCTACAAACATAGGCCTACATGTTGTACAATATAGTAGCAACTGCACAAGGCCTACATTGATTCGCACTGATCTGGGATTAGGGCAAGGATATTTTCTCTTTTTTTTTGAAGACTTTGCGAGGGGTCTATGGTTTGACATTTAGAATTTTAAAAAAATTGCATTAGTCCCAATATTAGTGTTAGCCCCCCCCCCCAGATCTATGAAAAGGACAGGGCCAGCTCTGTGATTTTTTTTCTCTTAGCCATTTTTTTAGCCAGATGAAAACTTGTTTTAGCCAAATCCTTGTCATTTGAGCCAAGAAATTTAAATTTGAGGAAGAAAAAATGAAGATGTTTGATTGCATTAAACATGTTAAATCTTAACTATATTATATTCCAAACTCTATAAATCCCGAAACTACTTAGCTTAGTGCTAGAATTAAGGACATGGCCCTTTGCCGCCTCACTGTGGCACTTTTTACATTTGCCACAGTAAAGTTAAAACTCTGCTCCCCATCTGCAGATTGGCATCTTCAACCACCAAGGGTTAATATCAGTCCTGCGCAAGCAAAGTGCCTTTGATAATCAGAAGTTTGCACCAACTACAGGCCTACTACGTCTAGCTGCCCCACAAGTAGTGCACACCGACATCTATAGACATCAAAGCTTCGTCAGACATGGCAGAGATCAACATCAAAAGTAGCCGCTTGCCACAAGTGTTTACGACCCGTCAATCATTCAGTTCATGCTGGCGGTGATGACTGTTTCACCCACAGTTGTTACTAGTTTGGTATGACACTGTAGGTCAATGTATAGTGAACCACCACCAACTTGGGTGAGACAGAGTTCCGTTCGACGATGTCTAGATGTGTGCTGAAGAGGATATGCGCAGAAACATGCGGCATGGCTACCGCTCTGAAGCAAGCGTTGTCGGGCAGTAATGAGTCATAAAGTGGGTTTTTAGGGGTTTTTAGAACTTCACTGCAGTGCAGCTTTGTGTCTTGACTAAATCGTTTTTTCTCCTTCGCCAAATTTGTAGCCTTACTTGGTTTGAGTTTCGCCATGCTTATTTTATTTTCGTTTTGGCGCAAATGGCGAGCGGCAGCGCGGGCCCTGAAGGAATGGTGATGACACTCTCTACATACAGTTCTGCCTCTGGAAAATGCTAGCTTTGACGTCAGGGTGCCCAATATTCTGATGGCCTTGTTTACTCGAACATTGCCTCAATAGCTGTGAACTTTTGATGTTGTTCAATTCAAGTTGGACATGTTGAACTTTGAAAAATCAAACTGTCTATAAGAGTCCTCCACATTCATTAAATTTTCTGTACATTTTGTATTTTTTGTAATATTTTAGCGAAGAAGTTTAGAGAATGGTACCGGTACTTTAAAAAGAGGAAAACAAGATTTCTTTTTCAAAAGGACAAAATAATAGTAAAAATCTTGATGACTCAACTCTGATTGATTGTTTACTGATAAACTGAATGGAGAGAGTTGTATGTATTTTCTTCTCTCCTGTCCAACATGATTTTGAATATATGGCACTTCCTCTCATTCTCAACAGGGGGACATGGAGGTATCCCTACTGACGTAAAAGATCCAGAACGACATAAGACATTTGTTATGGTAAAACCAGATGGCGTCCAACGAGGCTTGGTGGGAGAGATCATAAAGAGGTTCGAACAGAAAGGTTACAAACTCAGGGCATTAAAATTTGTTCATGTAAGTATGCATATTATTAATTATAATTCGTAATTAATAAAGATCGATTAATTTCTCGGATTATGGCATGTGATACTGCTGGTTATTTCTACTGTAATACATGGAACATGTAATCATGTCTGAGACGTTTCTGTGTTTCCAGCATAAGATCCATAAAGCCATCACGAATGCCTTGAACTCGTCATTTATAATTAAAGCCCCTTTTGTTTTATTCAGGCTCCACTTTGGATTTGTGAGGAGCACTACATTGAGCACAGAGGACGGACATTTTACCCTAAATTGTTGAAGTACATCAGATCTGGGCCAGTGGTTCCGATGGTGGGTATGGGTTATCAATATCCATTAAAGTTCTATTTGGATTTTAGGATGAATGAACTATTCATAATCATAATATTGTATTATAGAACTGATGAGCTGAACACACATCATGCATTTCCTTCGATCAGTATTCCCACAGGCCAGTATGCTTCGTACTTGCGATATTGCAAGCTTGCATTATTGTTGTTTGAGACACCTATCATGTCCTAGGTCAATGACTGGTTTATTGTACTAGTAGTATCTTAAACTACTTCTATTCTACATGTAGTTCTACATGTTCTACTATTGAAAATTTCCTTTTAAAAGGTCATTGAGAATAATATTCTCTCAACTAGCACGACTAGTAATGGCGACCTCAGATTACCGGTTCTGATTATTTGTCAAGGTGGAACTGAAACTGCGTGTGCAATAACTAGCATACTATGCTTTCCTGCCAACCTGTTCAATTCAACATGTCAGCAGAGGTCTTCAGATGAATCAATCTGCATCCACTAATGACAATTTTTGCTATTTTAATACTATGATTCGTTGCACCAGGAAATACATTTTACTAATACTTCGTTTTGTGTTAAGTTCCACTTCCTAGTTGCAAAAATGTTTTGGCTTGTTGAATACAAAATCTGAGCAGTAGTAAAACTTAAGATATGATGCGTTAAACTATACATCCCCCCCCCCCGGGATACATTTTACACTTTCTACATTATAACCTTACAGAGATTGATTGTATCACTGTGACGGTCAATGTAAATGTGTATTGCCAGTGATGATGACATAATGCTTAGTATAAAAGAACATCGCTCTAGAGTGTGCTGCAATTCACCGTACTTTATGTCATTTCTGGTACATCTGTTATTGGTTGTGGTTAAAAATAAAACACATCGGATAAAACGCATCGAATAAAACACTTTCACCCACCATCCCGTGAGTAAGTCAACTGCCGAGATAAATGGCACAATATGCACAATACACAATCCCTTGCAACAAGGAGACAATCATCTACATGTAATTTTCAAACCTATTTCAACATAATTTTCTCCAATTGATCAATGAAAAAATGAGTTGTTCCATTTCAGTAACCTCAATTTTGGCCTCAGTTTTACGAACCTTGATTTTTGGCCTAATTTTTTGACCTGTGATTGATGGAATATGATTCCCGGTACGAAGTTTTTTACTGATCGAAAACCATGATTAAAAAGAAAATCCAGGTTTTCATGGATAAGCAGTTTATTTCTTTTCATTTCAACCATGCGTCACTCATACTGTCGCATTCGTTATCATCAATGGAAAGTGCACTGTATGGATGCTGTCCTGTTTAGTTGCTTTACCTTAGCCTTAGCTGAACATGAACTTTTGAACATTTAACAGATCGGAACACAGTTCTCTTGGTCTTGTACGGTATGTAGATACGCCAAGGCATAAAGGAATCAAACATTCCTTTATGGTCAAGGTCAATGAGTGCCTTGCAGTTGCATATTCCTTTGCACCAGACTGTCCCATTTTATCTTGCTTTAACCTATGAATCTCGCCAGTCAACGTTATAGGGTTTATTCAGTGGAAAACAATGTTACAAAGAAATCACTTTTCTCTATTCGATTTTCATACTTATCGAGAAAAACGCGTTTTCCCCGAGGAGTTTCTTCAGAAATCCCTTTTAACGGGAAACTTTGTAGGCGCCTATGATGCTTACCGTTGATTGTAGGCAGCACAGGAGTGATTTTTTGACTACATACCGGCAAATTGTTCATTATTGCAAAAAATCGATTTTTGACCATATTTGGTCATTGTCACGTGACCCCCAAGTTCATTTGCATATAACGTCCCAACTAACCGTAGTTTTCTTTGGCACCCCTTCTAAATTTGAACTAGAGTGTCTGTAGAACACATATGCAAAAAATCGTAAATATGTCCGCCGCGTCCGCTTCTGACCCCTAAGCGACCGGACTATTTAAATCCAGGGGCCAGATAACGGATCAGTTTCCATTACTTCTACCAAAAAATACTCATCAAAAATTACCCAAAAAAATATTTATCAAACATTACCAGAAGCGAAAACCTACACTCTGATGCTGTTTTTAGTCCCATCGTGAAGTTACGATCTTTTCCATCAAGTTTTGAATGTGATTGAGCGATCGACACGCCATCTGAGGACTAGTTGCAACACTGAAATTTCAGATCAGAATCTCATGTCGACGAGTGTCTACTGTGGTACTGATTAAAAAGAGATTCGCTGCACTATTATGTATAAGGACGTGTACATACATATATTGTCAACCGAGAATTAACAAGGTCTAAGTGCATTTTTAACTTGACCCAAATTCCCTGTGCTTTTAGTCCCTTATTAGCACAGGAAATGAGGGTCAAGTAAAAAATGCACTTAGACCCAGTTAATTCTCGGTTGACGAATTATGTGGAGTACCGTAAGATTTACTCCCACTCACTGCAGACTACTGAAATTGAAAGTAAAGTTGCCCCACCCTAATCAAAGAAAGTGGACAACGGACCGGGACAACGGACCACACTTGATGTACAGGAATATTTCAGTGAAGGAAAATATTGTGTCTAAAGATATTTGTTTTGTCTTTGGCACTTCAGCAATTCTTCCTCATTTGATTACGTTGATGTATCTCTCTGGCAGGTCTTTGAAGGTGAGAAAGCAGTAGAGGCAGCTAGAAAGATAATTGGTGAGACGGATCCAGTGAATGCAGGTCCTGGGACCATCAGAGGGGACTTTGGTCTTACTGTCGCAAGGTAAGGTTGGAAGTGTTGCCCTACATCCATGACATCCCGATTGGGAGTCTGGGCTGAAAAAAAATATATACCGGTAGTATATAATGCATTTAGACACGTCAGAGATGTCCTTGCTCACCACACATTCTTGTCCCTAAAAATTCTGAGCAGGGTCTTTTAAAACACTGGATACTTGAATTTTCCTTGAAGGAACTAGCTGCCGCTTGTGGTGGTGATTTTTACCCTCTCTCAACCATCTTCGAATCCAGAACCACGAGTTCTATCTTGACTCATTAGGGGCTCTTTAGACTATATTTGGTGTTAAGTAGTAGGAATGAAATTCACGAGTTTTTACATTGGGATCAGAATGAGTCTGAGCAGATCGGTTGTAAGTTTGTGGAGATTTCCCTTCAAATTATTCATCCCATTATAATTACACATCTACAGGTTTTTTCCTAGTTTAACTAGGAAAGAATGAAAGTGAAATGAAATGAAAGTAATGCATTCTGTTTCCTTTTTTAGTGCTCCTTTTTTGAAAGAAATCGGGTAATCTTGACTTAGAACGTTTTTTTCCTAACAATTAAACATCGTTCACTGTACTTGTTTTGCTGTTGGATGGATATATGCCGGTACTCGGAATTGGATTCTGTATTTGAGCTTTAAAACTTCATTTATGATGCCTATTCTCTTTTTAAAAAAGTAAAAATATGTGAGATCAGTAATCTGAAGGGAAATTCTCCTGTTGCCATTGTAAACGCATCCCTTAGTTGAGAGGACTCACTTCACCCATCAATATTTGAGAGGACTCACTTCACCCATCAATATTTTGTGTCCTATTTTGTATTTTTTCTGTGGCAAACAAATGAGGGAAGTTTACCATGGTGTCCGAAGTGTATCCATCCAACATCAAATCTACTGTTGATTGTTATTATGGGAAGATAGTTTGATGATGTCCTTCTTTGTTTTGGAATTTGGGGCTTTCGGGACGTGGTCAAATAGTCACCTAGTGATACTCACTATAGCCCAGTATTTCAGATAAGACTCTTGGGGGTGAAGTACTCCTTGAAATCATGAAATACTCACGGATTTCAGGTTTCAAGGGGTGAAATTCCTTGAATTTCAAGAAGTGAATCTTGTATGTGAACTAGTTCGGAAACGTACGATGTACTAGTAGTACTGCAGTGTTTTATATTGAAAGCTTGCAAGATAGCTTTTTAAAGCTGACGTCAACGAACAAAAAGCCCTCATGCGGCGAGCAAGAGAATTGCAAACGCCCTGCAAATACCTCAAACGAAGGCTCAGAACATGATAGGCCCCACGAGGTCAAGAGGGCGCCACCTTATTGTCATCGAGCTTTCGAGGTGTCAACATCCTCTGGTAAGCTCCTGTTGAACACTTTTTTTCAAAGAAAAAAGTTTGACCCAGCTGGGAATCGAACCCGCGCCTTGTTATCTCTGTCCCGCTGTCTTCCCCATTCGGCCACCGAACTTGTTGGAAGACTTCACATGTTTTCTCTTATTCTAGCATTATATTAAAAACGTAAGTCGAAGGCCTACGTATGACAAACATAAATCATTACCCTGTCAGTTGGCTCGTTGACCGAGTGGATAGAGCGGTGGATTACAAATCAGACGGTCGACGGTTCGAATCCCGTCTAAATGACTACAATTTTTTTCTTTGAGTAGTGTAAGAGGTATCCGGAGATGTTGACAGCTCTGTTGCCTGAAGGCAAATAAGGTGGCGCCCTCCTGGCGTCGTGGGGTGTATCATGTTCTGAGCCTTCGTTTGTGTTTGCAGGGCGTTTGCAATTCTCTTGCTCGTCGCATGGGGGCTTTTTGTTCGTTCACGTCAGCTTTAACGTGAGAAATATTTCGTGTTAATCAGGTTGAAAAATTTACAGCCTCATGGACTGAAAATGTTTTCCCTTGGTAGTTTGGTTTTGGTAATCATGTTTAGGAGGATGGCAGTGGAAATGTATTAGGGTGGTGGGGGTGGTAGTTAAAACCAACCAGACATGCAAGAGCGTCTTCAATATCAAAAGGCTCATAAAATTGGCTTGCGCATGCAACCGATAATTCACGCAATCTCTACTGCACACTCTACCAGCTCTGCAGGAACGCTCAGCTAATGTGCGCCAACATGATTTTATTTTCCCCATTGATAAATGCAGCCCAATAAATCTTTAGAAACTGATACAATGGGCCGATTTTTTAAACGATGGCTAAGATAACCATCGACGGCGGGGTTCAGTTTTATTGGGTCATATGAATAAAGACTAGTAAATGCTTTTACTTGAATTTTGCAATACAAATGCACTAAGCAATACTGTACAAATCTGAAGTAAAAGCATTTGCTAGTCTTTATTCATATGACCCATTAACCCTCAGTTGACAAACTAATTAATTAATTAATTAATCGAAGGGAATTTTTCGATTTTATGAATCGTTGATAGCCAAACATTCTAAAAGTCAAAAGGTTTACTAGTTTGTCAGAAAAGCCGATGGTTAAACCGAGGTTTACCTTAACTATCGTTTAAAAAATCTGACCAAAGGGTGTAAAATTGGATTCCTATCGCTATGTACTCCAGAATTGTTATGTCTACATTTTGGGTCATGTTAATTGGCATGTTTATCGGACAAGTTGGTTTGGCATGTCAACGGATAGGAAATTAAAGAAAGTTTGTTTCATATTGCCTTCAATGTGGCACCTTTGCATGTCCGAAGCGGATGAAAGGGAATGGGGACGATAGCCGACTTTTTCAATAGCTGTCACTAGTGGTTTAAAAACTGTTGAAATGAAACTGACATCCCGGTCCTGATCAATTTATTTCCCACACAAAAGGCGTCCATTGTATTAGGGCCGGGTTTCCGTGTGCTGCCCTCTCTCGATCTAGGATCCCCATTCATTCTTTGCTCATCCGACCCCAAGCACAAGTGATTTATGGAATTGTTCATTATCACTTGCAGGGCTCCAGCTGGAACAAAAACAACTGTAGCCAAAATCGTGTCGTGATCAACTGGCGATGAACTTAGTTCAGGCTGCTGTTAGTGTTACAATGGCTGGTATTCATAAAAGTTAGCAACTGCTTACTTAAAATTTGCACAGCGAGGTCCATTGTAAATGCACTACAAAACCTGAAGTAAAGCATTTGCTAGCTTTTATGAATATTAGCCAATGTGGAGAATGCAGTGCTTATTCTTCAGGTTACTGATGATTTCGTGCGAAATTACAAATGATTACTAAAAAAATGAGCGCCATCGCAACAATGGCCTAATGGTCAAAATTACAGGAACTCTTGGACAAAAAGGGGAAGAATTGTAGCCAATGGCCATTTCATAGGAGCACAGCCAATGAGGGACCTAATAGGTGTCACTAGTGGTTAAACCTACATGTATTGATCCAAGTACTGTATCAACGTGTGTCATACCCTTCCCCCACAAGGGTAAAGAAGCATCGACGCCGATGTTGCACCGTTTCTTATGATTTCCTAGACATGTCGAATCTTTGACGATCACCGAGTTAGCTGGTGTGATAACTTGCCATCTCCGATATGTCATGTATGTGGCTTGCGGTGAAGTCTTGTCGTTTCTGGTGGGCGGATTGTGAAACCTTGTCGAACGCGCGACGACTAGCGACTTGGTCATGTTGGTGAGCATTTTCCACTGTTTACCTTTGATGCCATCTTTGTGTTATTTCGGCTCCTTGGTTTGTTAGTGCGCAACCAACACTTGAGAGCCTACTGCACGCTGTCAACCTATACTTACCAACTCCATTCTCACCAAGGCTATGCCTGCAGCACCACAGGGGGTCATCAGCCTGGGCAGGGGTGGTTTTAATGCACAACAAAACTCAACTAAGCAACTTAAGGCCCGTCTACACGATCATACATTTGTTCAAAACATCATCATACATTTGTATGATGATGTGATGTCCAAACTTGTTGTGGATTTCCGTCTACACAGTGCAGCTAAAAGTTTGAACATCATCATACGTGTTGGATGCTATTCAAGTTTGTTGGGAAAACGGTCCACACCGATCGATCATACATTTGTCCATGAACATCATCATACAAATGTGTGATGATGTTTTGAACAAATGTATGATCGTGTAGACGGGCCTTTATAATAACTAAAAACTACAGTTTGTTAGTGCATTGTTAGCAAAGCAAAAGGAAGTGAAAAAGCCAAGCTCGGGGTTGGGGTGGGGTAGTTTTGGTCACGAAATTGGATACATGATTGTATACACATGATTAAATCTGTTGAATTCGTAGAATGGGTCACTGAAATCACAGATGAATTTTTCTGGCAGTATGTACCACTTAATACGATTTCTCCAAGGAAAGAAGTCTTAATGGAAACAGGGCAAAGTGTTTTTGGGAGGGGGTGAATAGGCCTATTTATGATATGATAAAAACAAAAATGTCGATGCTTATGTCAGTAGAGTGTACCTCGTGATATGATGTCGTAAAACTTAAGGGTAAAATTCATTATACTGAGTGATATCCTTTTGTCCATCTAGTGCAGCATCGCTGCTTTGACGTTTTTCAGGTAAGGCCATGTGAAGCTGTCGATGCTCACCCCATAAGAAATTTAGGCAAAGTGAAAAGGTGTCACTCCCTTGTAGGGGGAGGATAAGACAGAATTGAAAGGAACATTCAGGTCCTGATCAATTTCCAACACAAAAGACATTGTATAGGACCTGATTACTGTGTCTGCTCTCTATCATAGTTTAAGATCCCCATTTGATTAACTGGCTGCTGGTATCTGGAGCCCTGACTTGTGTCCCAATCATGAGGCGAGGTTTACACTTGGTGAAAACAGAGCTTGCGATGTTCGACACTCTCATCATTTGGCTTTGAAAAAATCATAAATTGTGTCCAGAATTCTTGTTCTGACATTCCTCCCTCTAAGGCCAAGGGTAAGGGTTTCTAAGCTACGCTAACTATGCTACCCTACAATGGAAGACTGCAGTATCTGCATATTGCAGTCTTCCCTTGTACAGCCTCTGCAGCCTTTCCGATTCAATGAAGTGGACAATGTAGGTGTGTATTATAACATCAGTAGATTATAAGATACTACTCTCCTTTCTAAAACAAGGGTGATATGGCATAAAACGCAAGACCGCAGTAAAGCCTAGGTCACATATCCACCGGGCCCCGTACGATTTTCCCCACCGGCGGCTTGCCGTGGATTTCAGAGACCGTACGGGTCCATTACGA
>NMRB01000663.1:282771-302741 GCA_002633025.1 Notospermus geniculatus | reverse complement strand
TTTTGTACTGTGGGGGGTCTTACTTTTGTAGGTCTTAGGTCTTAGTTTTGTAGACACCCTTATGTAGCCTATGGATGCAGAGACATGTGTAAATAATGAATGTACAAGAATTAGGTCAATATGTTAACCCATTCAGAACTGATGACCAAAACGTAAAAACATTAATACCTCGGCAGCGCCACCTATTATTTTAGTTTTGCGCCCGTCGTTTTGTAGATATATCCCAATACTAATGCACTGCGAAGGAATTTTAAAAAAATACTTACCAATGGGGCTCAACTACAGTGAAAACCGATTTTCACGTAAGCGATCACAGCGCCCCCTTTCATCTTAATTCATGCTGAGGCATGATGGGACATCACCATGCACCAACATCCAATCAAATTCGACCTCATTAAAATTTGTCTGGACAGGAAGTAAGTTCACCTTTAACTGCCACGAGCGCCACCCAACGTCTCATTAATTGACGACTCCAAATTATGTCACAACGTCAGTGTTAGGCGTACCATTCAAAATTATTGCTACCTTTAAAAAATATGCACGTCTCTGATGACGCACGTCTCCAAATTCTGTTCACGACTCGAGTTCCACCGAACGTCTCTTTTGTGAACGACTCCAAATCACAGCTGAACGTCTATGTTTTGTTACAGATCGTCTTCGTTTTGTAAAAGAACGTCTCTGTTTTCTAAAAGCACGTCTCTGATTTTTGAATTTACGCCGATGTTTTGTCAACGTCTACTTTTTGCGGATATAACCGCCCATAGGTGGCCCCATTCCGGCGTCCGCCATCCGCCCTCCGGCGTCCGGATCCGGCGTCCGCCATCCGCGTTTGTCACTCGACCGCTTCTACCTTTGTATGCGTTTGTATACAAAGTTAGAAGCGAACAAGGAGATAGAATGATACTACGCCTAGTATGCTTTTGTGCAACCGGCCCCTGGTGCAGGCCCCCATTTGATTTTGATGCCAAGACAGGGTCACTTTTTCTGGCCCACCCTGTAGAAGACGTGTGCTGGCGCAAGGTCGATCAAACATCAGCATTGTAATATTGCAAAGCCATCCCTCCAAATCACACATGACTCCTTATACTGTTGCGAGATAACAATGAAATCCAGTTTTTTGCCATTCCGTGCAGTCGTTTGAACGAGAGTGTGGACGAAGAAAGCGCAGGCATCCAATAACTTCTTTCTATCAACACTCCATTTCCTCGCTGCTCTAACATTTCATCGAACGGTGCCCACACTGTCAGTGAAACTAAGGCCGAATCGGTTAATGTCGTCCTGGGTATAACAGAAATATACCCAGGTTCAATGTCGTCCTACAAAACTATACCCTGGGTATAGTTCGATCAACAAAAGTATACCCAGTACCGTAGTTTTGGGCCTAGGTACGAGTTACGAATGGATGGCCGCCATTTTGTTTCTCGCCTCAACTGAGACGGCAATTTTGCAATCAACATCGTCAAAATACCAGTCAATATTGTCAGCTTTTGTGCTCATCGATAGCATGGTTCCGCTGTTAACATTTGTCTTAACACAATGGTCCAAACTTATCGCAAGTTACGCTCACAGTTTCAAAGAAATGAGCAAACGGACAGAGCCGATCTGCGTCATATGTTTGTTCAGTGTTGTGCGTTCATCTACGTCCGCATCGACATTACATCAGCCGTGCTGCGAGTACAATTGCGGATTTGAGTGACGAAAAACGCACGAAAAATTCTTTGATGACTCTCGGTACCATAAAGCTGAATGCATAAAGCTGAATGGGTGAACGTCGTCCAGTCCTGATCCTACACGCTAATTCCTAGCCCAAGCCCCTAACCCTAACCCCGACCCTGACCCTTAACCCTTGTCACTGACCCCTACCCTAATCCTAAACCTCGTCCTGACCCTAACCCTAACTGCTAACCATCCTAACTCGCTAACCTGGGTACACTAGTTTAGACGACAATAACCCCTTCAGCAATTATTACAATGGTGCCCGTCGTGTCGGGCGCTAGAGCGATGTTTTTCGACTTGTGATGCTTGTGCATGGTCATGTGGCATTTGCAAGAACAATCTCGTCTTCAGGTGCTGTATCCAATCCTCGGTATACTTTTGTAGATCGAACTATACCCAGGGTATAATTTTGTGGGATGACATTGAACCTGGGTATATTTCTGTTATACCCAGGACGACATTAACCGATTCGGCGAAACTAAGTGTTACCGCGACCACCCACGGGACCACGTCAAGTGGTCGCGATTCCGTCGTCGCGTTAGTGAAATCAGGTTTGAAACTCTCGCCAAAATACGACCATTACTCTTCCTGGCCACGTAGAATTCCTCGCATCTCTCAGCCATCGGATCGAGTCGCTGAAATGAGTGCCAACATGGCGGGATCACAGAAACAGCAGCCAAGTCGCTCGATCTTTTGGCCATTTGTACCAAAAATATGAGTGCTACATCATATCGCACTAAATATTTTCACAAACTTAATTTCATGTAGAACTCCATGACTTCTTCCAGCAGTTCTCTGGATGAGAAGGAACGAACCCTTTTTGTCTAACTTGAAGTATTTGCCCTGATCGACCAAAACGGTATGCTTAAGATGTATGGTGATTTTTTGAAGAAAAGGAGGACTATGTCCATCTAATTTAATGGTATTCAGTGGGTGGCATGTGATCATAAACGTGGTGATCACTGGGTACCCAGATGTGTAGCCTATAACCAAAAGTGTCCTTGCGGCCTTTGATAGTCTCCAATGTTTTTCGTCACCTCCAGAAGGAAGAGGGATTGATTCAAACCGAACTTGCTTCAATGTATTCTTCAATATAACATAGTTTGTAACTAAAAGTAAGGAATCTACAAAGTCAGCTGTCACAACTTCTGAATTTGGCGTCATTAGAAATTCTGATTCTCCAATAGGAATTGAGACTCCAGACTTCAAATAAACAATTGTCATATTATTTGAGATATGGGTGTGGTATTTGTAGATTTTGCAAAACCATCGACCACGTTGTCTTGGTCGACAACATATCATAGCTGAACTCACCGTAATCAGTGGGCAAGCCGGTACTTCCGCCTTGCAACACGGATTCGATTTTGGAATTGGAATTCTACCAGAGAAAACGCCAGTGGTGACATCATACAGGACATACTCTTGCTGATCAAACACAGTAGCATTGGCAGCAATTAGAAATGTTTTGTTCATGTATACGTTTTCTTCAAAAATTCTGATATAAATTGGCTTGAGGAATGAGGACACGTACTTTATTCTGAATGTTCCTTCTCGGCCCTCATAATCGTACACATTGACTGTGGTGACTAGACTGAATGGTTTCGTCGAAAATACGGTAATGAAACCCGTGTCTGCATCATAAAGCCAACGATCTCTCCTTTTTAGTTTCATCGAGGGTATAAGGTTTCTATCACCCTCTTGTCTGTATGCGAGACTTGACTTCGCCTTAAAAGATATTGATAAAAATTGAAATATATTGATGATTCGTCAAATTATCATTTTTTTAAAAACCGAACTATCAGCAATAAAAAGAAACAAAAGGAGTCAGGATAAAATTGTGATCTTTTACCTTGAGAAGATTGGGTTTTTCCCAAAATGAAATGACGGTCACATTCATTACATAACGAAGCGACTTATGTAATGGGATAAGTTCGCGTGACAATTTACCCCGACAGGTCGGCGTTGCAAGACATGTGCCCATATCGGGGCGGTCACTTCATCACAGGTGACGCTAGCATCAATCGCCAGCACTCAGGGCACTTGGCCAAATTGGCATCTTCAAAAAGCTGGTTCAATGACCTATGTTAAACGAGGCGTTACTCGGCACCCTGCGAAGCAATCTCCTAATCTTGCCGCAGGATGATGTAAGGTGTGCTCGCAGTTATGCACATTTCTTTATTTCCACTGTGTCGACTGGCTGGATCCGTGGGTTGATCGAAGAACTACTCGACAACAACTCGTTGAATTTTGACTAAACTTGACTATTTGCTTTGATTTCGATTAATTTACAGCATGTTTCGCGTTTCCGTGACACAGAAGTGGCCAACATCGTTCCCAGGTGTCGTTCGCTTTCTGACAATATGGCAGACGCTTCACCAACCCCTGGAATCAGCTTTAGATTAAACGGAAACCGTCAAATATACCCAAGAGTACACGTATACCCAAACTAATTTTCAAAATATTTTGGATCAAATCAGAACGTTACCTACTAATCCAGGTTTAATGATTTTTTGTAAAAAGAATTTTCAAAAGCACGAGTAAGTATTTCAGATTAATTATTTTGACTCGTGCTGCCACCTATACTTAATAGACCAAAGATCCTGGTCTTAAAACCACAAAGCTGATTCCAGGGGGTTAGTGACCGTCCGCCATATTGTTAAAAAGCGAACGACCCCCGGCGACGAGGTTGTAAAGTGACGTCTTCTGACAGTAATAAAACAGACCGGATGTACACTCTGAAGTTGGAAATTACCCTGCAGATGTAACACTTGCAGACGTTGTAACAGTCCAAAACTGGCGCGCACTGAAGGTTTAAAGCTGAACTGCATGCATAAAACCAGGGCCTCTCACGTTTTAAAAAAACACCCGCGCCACAGCGCGGGCAGTGTCTGAAATAACCTGGGACATCCGCCATGTTTTAGTGGGACTCCAAACATGATAGAGTACCCAAGCATGTAGGTGGCAGCACCTTATTTGCGTCCTGACCATCAACAAGTGGAAGTCACGCTGTATGTACATGTGCATGTAGGCCTACATACCAGAAGCCCATAGGCCACCGGTACATGTATGTACAGGCTATACAGACAGTACAATGGTACACGCCCATCTCATGAAAAGGCGAAAGAGCTGTAATAAAACAAATGTAAGAGAAGCTGGTTACACGTCTAGGCCTGACACGACTATCATAAACTCAAAAATTAGCCTACAACATTCACTTGCCAGATGTTTCACCTATCGGGCCCCGCCTATATCCATAGGCCTCCGGAACATGCATGCACACACTGAGCTAAGGGACGAACAAAAACACCCCAATTTACGCCTAGCAAATATGAGAACCGAGGCCGAAATGAAAAAAGACGGAAAACAGTACTATGAATGCTCACCTTACACATCCTGATAGTCAAAAGTAGCCGACATAAACCAAAACAAGCGGAAGACTCATCACAAATATTCCTCGCCACCGAATGTTGACGTGTCATGGCCCTATTGTGCCTTTCCTGTAACCTCGGCCATATGATCAATACTCGATGAACGAACAATAGGCCTACATAGCCATTTACTCCTTTGCGAAACCTGGAGACGACTATACCCAAAACGCAATAACTTCACCTAGAAAAAGGGCACGAATAAACCAGCGAACTGCTGGTGTAGTGGAAAACGTGTCGGGCTTCCAAGCCAATACTTGGAGGTTCGAATCCGGGTCCGGGCTCTTCCTTTTTTCATTTGAACACTTTTCAGTATTTCGCTTTTCTGATATGTTGGCCTACATGCACATGCACTTACAGCGTTGATCACTCCTTGGTGGTCAGGACGCAAATAAGGTGCTGCCATCTACATGCTTGGGTACTCTATCATGTTTGGAGTCCCACTAAAACATGGCGGATGTCCCAAGTTATTTCAGGTACTGCCCGCGCTGTGGCGCGGGCGTTTTTTAAAAAACGTGCGAGGCCCTGGTTTTATGCATGCAGTTCAGCTTTAAGCATGGCGAACACGAGCGGCAAAATCAAGGCGACTGCCGACGAGACCATCGCTGGCGACGTCGTAGGAGACCATCGCTAGCGACGTCGCTCGCCGACCACACTGGCGACCATTTCTGTGAAGAATCCGCAAACGACAGACGACCTCCCGGAGCGACTTAGCCATCGACCATCGTCAGGTCGCATCGCATTAGTTTGCGAATCTTTTTCCTGATCGGCCGACAAGTCGCGAAGATAATCGGCCTTGACGACCAATATTCAACATGTTGAATTTTGGTCGCCAGGATCTTCGGTCGCCGAGCGCAAACCGATCGTTATGATCGGTCATAGCATAAATAGTCCGCATATGATGCAACGACCACCTGAAGCGATCAGGTAGGCGATGAAACTGATTAGTCGGTCGACCAAAGCGACCAGTCGGTTGGGACGATGATTTGCCGCAGACATGGGGTCAAATCTATCAGATTTCTGGTCATTTTGGCAGTCTTGTCGGCAGTCGCCTTGATTTTGTCGCTCGTGTGCGCCATGCTTTAAGGGCTCCGCACACTAGCGATTTTTTCGAGCGATTTTGTAGGCGACCGGCCTTGCGACCACAGAAGCGACTGAACATTTTTCAGATTTTTTAGTTTTTGTTGACTTGTTTGCGACAAATGCTTCTTTGGAAGATCAGTGATGTCGTGGATGACATCATTGATCGACCGCAAAGGTAATTACGGCAGGCGACGTAGTAGTCGCATCGGTAGTCGCCCCCATTTTAGTCGCCAGTGTGCGGAGCCCTTTACCCTACAGGCGACCACACTAGGGGATTATTCTGACGGCCAGAAATAACGCTAGAAAACGAACATTTTAACGAGCAAAAGTCAGTGCACTAGATGTCTCACAAATGAATGATATTTCACTAGTTTAAGAGTCATTTCAGTTGTTTTTCTGTTGCTGTGAGCGACAAATCCCTTCCCACTATATCGTTTCCTTGACATCAAGAAGTAAAGTATGGCACCAGACCCATCCATGAAGACACGTCCTCTGTAACGCATACTGTGTTCCCCTTTAAGTACCACACGCCGAGATTCCAAAAGATTTGTCCACGACCTAGGGGGCCTACTTACACTATTGTTCGTGTTACATCCTCGAATTATCTCAAATCCTAAAGGGGCAGGGCCGGCAACGTTCGGTAGGAACAGGCTGAAACTAACATTAGGATGACCTAGTGGATGCACATTGGTGTCCTTACTATCAACTCGCCAAATGTTTCTTGTTCGCTCTTTTAAATTGCCAGTGTTTGTTCTCTTGTCTACACTTTGGTAGATCGTGACTAGCCGCTTGAATTTGTCAAGGCACGTCAGAAAGTAGAAGTCATGTACATTTATAAAATTTAACATATTTAATTTACAAATTAAAATATCATCACGATTGAACACAGGTTGAATTGTGAATGTTTTTGATTTGTTCACGAGTTGTATCGTCACATCAGACTTCTGATCGTAATGAGTCAATGTATAAAATGTGATAGTATAAAGGAATTGAGTGCCACAGGAAACTAAAAGAGTGTCTTTCCATATCAAGACCCTAGAATTCCGAAACTCTGACATACAGATCTCTTTTTCATCAATATAAACTTCGCCCGTGAATTGACCGTTGGTAAAATCAAACGACAAAAGTCCCCTTGTTTTCATATAAAATAACATGTACCTGTTGTAAATACAAATTTTTGTTATTCTTTTTCCCTGAAGGTAGATTGCCGAGTTGTATCTCGCAGCGAAAGTGCCCGAGGCTGTTCGTTTGTATCCAATAAGAACATCATTATATGTCTTTTCATCCTTGTATATCACCAAAAGTAAGTCCCAGGAGACGTGGTACCTAATAAAACCATTGAGTTTGGCCAGAACAGGAGGTATGAGATTGAAAGTGTGCGTGATGTGGTAATGCAAAATGGTAGAAACCTGAATAGACAGCACTGAAAGAATTAGGCCTACTTGCTTCCATCTCAATCGTACAGAATGTAGGTTTTACCATGCAATTTCCTTTCAATACATTTTATTCTAAACTATATTGATATACGTGGGATACTACCAAGGATATACTGTAGAATATGCGTTAAGCGAACGGCCCGCGAACCTGGTCGAGTGGAAAATCACTAAGTATACATGTTCAGGTCCTTAGAAATAGACCTGTATTACGTGATGCCCCAAACACCCACTCTGAAGAGGTCGCCACCATCGTTCCTCGGCTAAGACCTCTGAAAAGGGCTGGAACCCAGCACAAGATTCTTGTGCTCATCGATTTTACAAATTATTTGATAAAGTAATCATACCGAAAATTAGAATTTGTTCCAATATTTGTAAAAATACTATTATTTTAATATTCCGTTGACGAATAAATGTTTTATTGATGAATAAAGTTCGAACTCTTTCGAATCCCTACGCAATTGATTGTGCAACGGTCAGAAATTCATCCGCCGTCAGCAATACATTTGCATTGTGCAAAAGTAGTACCGGTCTAGCGCTTTGCAGAATTTAATGTGGCATTGAACTCTGGGTACGAGATTGCCAAACACTCTGTCGCACGATCGCTGATTGGCCATGTCGTTTTCAACTCAATGTGTCCAAGCGTCTGGTTATTCATGCAAAAATCAGTGGTTATTGTGGATTATTGATTGTGCCAACGCGGTAGAAATCAACCACCAATGACCCCTAGGCCGACCGGAACATGTATACTTAGTGATTTTCCACTTGACCAGGTTCGCGGGCCGTTCGCTTAAAGGAGTTCGACGTCCAAGTTGTGAAGAAACCAGTTTGTTTACAAACAGTGGTCGGCAAACTAGTTTTATTCCTTCGTGAAGGTGGCAGCACCAGTAGCGCCCCCATTCTCAACTTAGAGCTTGAAACTTTGCCAGATTTCAATCTCTAATGTCATACAAAAGCGGCCATATTGAAATGGAAGGATATGTGATGCGGCGCGCCGATTACGCAGGCTGGCGGAGTGTTCTTCCGCTAAGAAATAGTTCGCTAATATACAGTACTGAAATGACGAAAATCGCACATTTTATGATCATTTTGTTTACTTTAGTCCTCAATCATGTCAATAGTGTACTGATTCAATGCTGTCCATGCGTTTTACCTGAATTCTAGCGAGTAACTATTTGAGGGATTTCATCACAACGTATATTATACGTTAGTGGCGAGAGCTACTATCCCACTTGCCCGGCATGATCACCAAAATGTGTAAATAACTACCTTACTGGCGTGTCACTTCCAAGTTTACATACAGCGTATCAAATATATACCAATTTATTGATATTTGAGCGATAACCACGCCTTCAGACAGCCAGGGTTTGCAGGTGTTATATTTGTTCGCGGAGGTGGCTACTTGTCATGAGTGACGCGGTAGCCTAACAATTCTGGTCGTGATCACGACCAGAATCGCTCCGCGAATGACTGTATGACATCCGAGGGGCTTTCCCGAACAATGACGGGAAGACCCGAGGTGTTCCGAATGTAGCGCCCCGTGATCGTTAGACTGGTGCCCGGTCCAATGCAACTCACTCAACCACTCACTGGTTCCCTATCCACGCTGTGCTGCCACCTATTATCGGTGATATGTACTGAAGAGAATATCTAGTCTCGCGCAGCCAACCGTTTCGTTCCGCAGGTACTGTGACACAAACGTTCGATCCTCAGATTCGGCTGGGTGACCGAGCGGCTGGGTGACCGAGACTAGTGAATATCGTGTTTACAACTTGGACGTCCAGCTCCTTTAACGCATATTCTACAGTATTGTCATATCCTTATTGTCTTATCCTTATCGAATAAGGTATTTGTCGAGGTCTATTTTCAATACCTGCAGCAGGTGGATTTGATTGTACCAAAAATCAGAAATCTATAAGAAAATGTCAGAATAAAAGAAATTTTACCGTCAGTTGCTAGGGCATTCTACAAGGTGTTAAAGTCCATCTGTATTGAATTTTGGAGTGATTTTGAAGGTGTTATAGAAGATGTAGGGGTTTCATAGCCTCGCGACGGTCCCCAAAGTGCTTGCCTGGTACATTCTTCAGGGAATCAAAACCTAGTTTTCAGCACATATTGAAAAACTGCAGGCAGAGCTCTAATGTATTCGGATAACGAGCATAGTACAGTACATTTTACACTACATTCACGTCGGCGAACGTAAGCAGTTTCTGAATAGATTCTATCACTCCAAAAGAGTGCAGCACCTGACGGGCAGTGTCATGACGTCCCGCACATCATTTCTGCACGACATGACGTGACTCGAAAAAAATCCGGTTTCAGCGATCATGACGTCGTGAAACAATTTGATTTTTTTTCGTCTCACCTCAAGACGTCATGAAATGGCATGCGGGACGTCATGACGCTACCCCGTCAGGTGCTCCACTCTTTTGGAATGATATCGTCTATTGAATACAATGTGGCTTTGAAGAGCATGAATTCTGGCACAGTCTCTATTCCTGATTATTTCCTACCTTTCGTTGAAAAAGCTTACAACCTTCAGCTCGTTTTGCTTCAGTCTTCTCCATACATGTCCCTTTCTTCTTGCTGAGTTGACAGTTATACCTGGTCCCACTTCCACAAATATTCACAGTCGTACATCCACGGTGTAGTAGACAGAATAACGCCCATTCAAAATAAATTACTAATTTAATTTCACCAGAATCTGGGTGAAATAGATTGTAGTTTTCGCTGACCTTTCTGAACAGAGTTGCTTTCCCGCTAGTGGCCATCCCCGTCTCTCAGGAACAGTGACACTAACTGCTGAGGATATTTGTAATATTTCAAGTCCATATAAAAAATGCGAATTCCTGATACTGACTTCATCCGTCTGGACTTTCTTCTGTATTGTAAAATACTCGTACATTGTTTAGAGGAAACAGTCGTGGTGTTGTCGTTGTAGGGTCTGTTTCTGATGATGAACACAGTACGAAGTCCAAGATGATACACCTCTATTTATTCTACACACCCCTTGATGATAGAATGACATACAGGTAAGTTGTCCGAGAGGGTTCACTGAAAGAACAAACATAACTCTCATAAGCTAAAAGGATTTCACCACAAAAGATTCAGAAGACAATGATAGCATCCAGCAGAGAGGTGCTGCCACCTATTAGACGAACCACCGACTACAGCAAATCCATGCGGTCCAGGACAAAACTAGGTCACGGGAACAGCATCAAATAAATCACTCCGTACAGGCCTACAAAACCTTGAAAGCATTCTGTTACATATATACTTACAAACTTGGTGCCATCTACTATGAAATTATCAACAAAACACAGGCCCAACATAACTTTGGGGCAAGGAATGGCACTTATTTTATCAGAATTTGTCAGATTATAGCGAAATAGGAAATAGATTTTTTACGCATGTTTCATCACACAAATCTCCTCCGGGGCAGCCGTGAACTGACCGCAACGACCACAGGAACCACGACACTGGCGGTAACACCCCGGCCCCTTAAATGTGAGGGTCCAAAAGGAAACACGAACATTTACTACTTTTCATAGTATCCAAAGCCACAACTCGTAAACAGCGTCCTAGAAAGTATGACAAGGATATGTCACCGCTTCTCCGAAACTAACAGATGAAGTCTGCTCGACAAACATACTCTGGGACAAAGCAAAGCGCAATATCTGCACCACCGCAATTATTAACCGAAAATTCTGCGCAAATAACCAGAAAGGTCCACCGACATGTATGGCTAGAACCTACGAAAATATAGCCATGTCTCAAACATAATATCCTCAAACGAAACCGGTCTGAAGCTCCACGTCCAAGCACAGTACAACATAATGATAACGTAAATGCAATACTCCAGGCTCCTCCATACCGAGGTCACGGAATCCACATGAATTGTCCACGAAAATAATAATATCGCTCGTAATCATCCTGAGTCGGCAATATATAAACCACAAATTATTGCACTAGTAATTCAACTCTGAGTATAAGATAGGAGCAGCGATCCGCCAACACTCCTATACCAATCACTGAACACACATTTTTTACCTCCAAATCTGGCATCAGTAACCCATGCAATTCATGGCACATGTACCAAACACAAACGTGTCAACACGAAAAAAGAGGGGCGTAAAATACTTCCCCAGAAAACCCTGCACATACTTCGACCCAACAAAGTGCCATTGCCTTGCAGAGCCCTGACATCAAATCTAGAAGAGCTAAACCATGATTTCGTGAACTTGCCACTTCGATCACAACCCAATGGATAGGTCCACTTCCGTATCCGTAAGTCCACTACTCCACAGACTCGAGAAAGCAAAGCTTAGCAACAGGTCTCACGAATGTCGTCGCCTTCGTCTTAACTCGTACCGAGCGAACACAGCCGTCTTCTCCCGGGAACGTTTCGATAACGCGACACAAAGGCCACAGATTCCTCGGTGTAGTCTCATCTTTCATCAACACCAGGTCACCAACCGCTAAATTCCGTTCCTCCTTCATCCACTTCTGTCGACGCTGTAGAATGGGTAGGTACTCACGCACCCACCTCTTCCAGAAGAGATCAGCAATGTACTGGACATGCCGCCACCGTCGCCGATACATGTCTTCCTTCACAAACTTGCCAGGAGGTAGTGTAACCCCAGACTTCAACAATAGCAAGTGATTCGGCGTGATAGGCTCCAAATCACCAGGGTCATTAGACAATGGAGTGAGCGGTCGTCCATTTACGACAGCCTCAACCAAGCAGAAGATGGTGCTCAGCTGCTCATCACTGACGGTCTGTTCAGACATGACAGACTTCAGCACATCCCTAACTGACCGGATTTGGCGTTCCCACACGCCTCCCATGTGGGAAGCTGTGGGCGTGTTGAACTGCCATTCAATTTCTCGTTGCTGTAAGAAGTCCTCTATCTTGCTTTGGTTCCACTCCTGTATTGCTCGCCGCATTTCTTTCTCACCACCGACAAAATTGCTCATTTTCTCAGGAGTCCCCCGTCTGGCAATGAATCGCTGAATGGCGTTGAGAAACGAGTCTGTATCCATAGAGCATAAGACTTCAAGGTGCACCGCACGTATACACAAGCATGTGAAGATGCATCCATATCGCTTAATCGGCGTACTACGGCCGATTTTGACAGTAAACGGCCCAAAGCAATCGACTCCAACGAAGGTCCACGGGGGCTTCCCCGGAGTGACTCGATCTGACGGAAGATCTGACATCTTCTGCACACAGAAAGGGGCCCGACGGCGCTTGCAAGGGAAACATCCCCTCACTACCTTGGTAACTGCCCGCCTCCCTCTAATGATCCAAAATCTCTGTCTGATAAGTGACAGGACATAATCTCGTCCTGAGTGACTGGAAATCTAATCCATTATAGACTACTGCTGAAGACAATGGCCCACCCCTCTGGGCAATATCATCTGGTGTTTAGATTCTTCTGGGATTAACGCATTTTTCAAACGACCACCTACGCAAAGCACACCATCTCCATTGAGCACAGGGTCCAATGATCGCAACTTGCTCGACGTCTTCAGAGCTCTACCCGCTCCAATGTCCTTGATTTCCTCTGCAAATTCAGCCTGCTGCACATACTTGACAATCTCTACCTCCGCTTGCCTGACCTCTTCCACTGACACACATGGTCTCAGCTGGGCATCCTCCGCCGCCTTCTTACGAACTCTTCCCAACAGCAACCCCTTGAATCTCAACATCCACGCCACAGCCCTCTTGAGTTGATGCCACGACGAATACCTTGACAACAGGCGATCAATACCACTCTGATGATCCACAGATGACGCAGAAGTAGCGAAGACCTTGAACTTGGTCTTTACTTCAGGGTCTTTACTTGGAATGTCTGTCTGTACAGGCTGGGCAGGCCAGTCCTCTTCCTTGGACCATAAGAACTCAGGTCCCTGCTTCCATCGCTGAGAGGTTACCAGTTCCTCCGCAGAGAGTCCCCTTGATGTGTCGTCCGCCGGGTTATCAGTAGTGTTCACGTATCTCCACTGCGTCGGGGTAGTAGAAGACTGTATTGCAGCAACTCTGTTAGCTACAAAGGTGTGAAACCTGCGATCAGTAGCCTTTATATACTGGAGCACAAGCATACTATCACTCCAGAAGATCGACTCCGCGATGCAAATGTCGAGTTCCCGTCTCAGCATTCTGTCAAGCTTGACAGCGACAACAGCAGCTGTCAGTTCGATCCTGGGGACAGTCATAACCTTCAGAGGATTCAACTTCGCCTTTGCAGTCACCAGGGTGCAATGTATCTTCCCTTCTCCATTGATAAGCCGTAGATATGACACAGCTCCATGCCCAGCCAATGCTCCATCACTGAAGTGATGTAACTCATATCGCACTACATCACCAAAATCAACAGGAATATAGCATCTGTCCACTGCCATCTGCTCAAGCCTTGGAAGTCCCTGCAGCCATTCCTGCCAGCGCCCACGATGCTCCTCTGGTACCTCATCATCCCAAGCAAGGCCTATTCTGCACAGATCCTGTAAGAGGAGTTTGGCTCTCAGTATGTATGGACAAGCCAAGCCGATCGGATCGAAGACGGAACTTGTGAGGCTCAGTATACCTCTGCGTGTCACAGGCTTCTCTTTCATGTAGATCTTGAATCCCACTGTGTCTTGTTCAACATTCCAGCTAATTCCAAGGGCACGATCCGTTGGAAGGTCATCCCCCAGCTCAACTTCTTCCACACCTGCAGCCCGTAGTTCCCTAGGGATAGTTTCCAAGACCTGTCTGTTGTTACACAACCACTTCGTCAACTTGAAGCCAAATTCCCCTAGAAGCGATGTCAGCTCTGACGCCATCTTGATTCCATCTACAACTGCGGGCACGGAACGGAGACAATCGTCAACATAGAAGCTCCTAGTGACTGTCTTCAGAGTTTCAGGATCATAGGCACCCGAAGTATCTTCCACAGCTCTTCTCAAGGCAAAACTGCAACAGCTTGGAGACCATACACCACCAAAAATGTGGGCCACCATTCTGAAGATCACAGGAGGCTTTGAGGGGTCACCGTCCTGCCACCACAGGAACCTAAGCGAATCTCTATCTGAAGGTCTCACACGCACTTGATGAAACATAGCTTCTATGTCGCTCATCATCGCAATATGATCTTGTCGAAAGCGTAGGAGAACACCAAGCAAACTGTTGTTCAGATCCGGCCCCTGCAACACTTTGTCATTCACGGAATAACCATGATACTTCGCTGCACAATCGAAAACTATTCTGCACTTGCCTGGTTTCTTGTCACTGAAAACCGGGTGGTGTGGCAGGTACCAAGTTCTGCCCTCCGGCCCCTTTGCGCATTCTGCTGGTACGACCTCCGCATATCCTTTGCTGATCAGCTGGGAAATACCATCTCTATACTTCTGATGAAGCTCAGCATCCAACGTAAGCCTCTTCCCCAAGAGACCCAAGCGATGTAGTGCCATCGTGTAGTTGTCAGCTAGTCCTGGTGGCTCTGACTTAAAAGGTACCGCCAGCTGGAAATGACTCCCATCTCTACAAATTGATCCCTTCCATATTTCCAATGCACGAGTGTCCTCCGCAGACATCGCAGGCCTGTCATCCAGCATAGCCTCATTTTCAACTTCCCAAAACCTCTGGACTTGTCTCTCTAATCTAGCATCCGCTCCATCCCGACTGACGAAGTTACAGATTGCCCCTGGGTGCCCGTGCATCTCCATAGGTCCATTGAGGGCCCAACCTAACAATGTACGTGTTGCATAAGGCTCACCTCTCCCACCAACTCTGACTTCAAGGGGGGCCAGCGCCTCCGGCACATCTTGTCCGATCAAGAGCTTGACATCTCCAGCCTTGACACATTCTCCCACCAACTCTGACTTCAAGGGGGGCCAGCGCCTCCGGCACATCTTGTCCGATCAAGAGCTTGCCATCTCCAGCCTTGACACAAGGTAACTTTATGTCCTTAAAGTGTGGCCACTTATTCAGTTCATCGGCACTCAGGGTCAGAGGTCCATTCTCTTGTCTGATAGGGAGCGTTGGCCGCGCGTAACAAAACGGCAATTTTACACAGTTGCTTTCCCCTTCACACATTGCCTGCAGGGCCGCTACTCTCATCTTTGATCTTCTCCCTTCACCCTCCAGGGTAGTGACGGACATTGTCGCCTCCTGACCGCTAACATTTAGCTCCTTCAACAGATCCTCCGAACAAAAGGTATTAGTCGAACCTGGATCCAATAACGCGTGAGTTCTAACCACTGGACCTCCATCACCTCCCTTGACTACAACTGGTACAATGGGCAAGACCACCCTTCCGGCCCCTATAGCACACTCCCGTATGTAAGCACTGCTCGGACTGACGGACGGCGTTTCCTCCTTCACAGGTTTACGATCCAGATGAAGGAACTTAGTGTGCTTCCGATCACAGATTGGGCACTTCCTATCAAGTTTACAGTCCACCGCAAAGTTTTCACCCTCCAGGGTAGTAACGGACATTGTCGCCTCCTGACCGCTAACATTTAGCTCCTTCAACAGATCCTCCGAACAAAAGGTATTAGTCGAACCTGGATCCAATAACGCGTGAGTTCTAACCACTGGACCTCCATCACCTCCCTTGACTACAACTGGTACAATGGGCAAGACCACCCTGCCGGCCCCTATAGCACACTCCCGTATGTAAGCACTGCTCGGACTGACGGACGGCGTTTCCTCCTTCACAGGTTTACGATCCAGATGAAGGAACTTAGTGTGCTTCCGATCACAGATTGGGCACTTCCTATCAAGTTTACAGTCCACCGCAAAATGACCACCCTTCAAACAATTGTCACACAGTCTCTTGCTTCTAGTGAATTTCAATCTAGCCCCAGGTGTTGACTCCTTGAATTTCTTGCAGTTGAACAGGTTGTGTTGCCCCGAACACATAGGGCAAACTTCTGGACCCCCAGTAGATTTCCTTTCCTTACGTGGTGTTTCCTCCTTATCTGGGTTTGTCATTGAAGAGCTGAAGCTGCTTCCCTTTCCGCGCTGTTTGCTCTTGTCGCTAGCCTGATTCCCGCCATGAGAACCTCCACTGCCAGGATTCCCTGCCTTATTGTTACCTAATGCTCCCATGCCGAACATAGGGTCATTTACCTCCTTAGCTGCCTTAGATACAAAATGGAAGAGTTCCTTCACCGTAGGGTACCCTCCTGTGGCCTCCAACACATCTGTAGCCTTCTTCCTCCAGCGCTGCTGTAACCAAAAGGGCAACCTGTTGACAATTTTAACCATAGAACGTTGTGTGTCGACCTCTCTGAGTCGGCCCATAGCCTCCAGTGTCTGTTGACAGCTTGAAAGATCGTCTGCAAAGTCCTGTAACGCCTTGTGATCGTTTGCCATCAACATCGGTCCATCAGTTACCTTAGCAACCCAAGCTTCTGCAATAGCATAGTTGCTGCCAAACCTATCTAACAGCAATGCCCGTGCCTTAGCATAACCCAGACTAGGATCCATCATCGCACAACTCTCAATTACATTCAACGCCTTCCCCCTACAATACTGCAACAGTCTATTCAGCTTTGCATTGTCATCCACACATGTCCGTCCCACAGCGTTATCAAACGAACGAATGAACAGATAATAGCGTAAAGGGTCCCCGTCGAAGACCATAATCTCCGTCTTCGGAAGTTGCATGAACTCGTAACAACTGACGCATCTCCGAATTGCCAGATCCATCTCCACCAGCTGCCTTCCCTGCATCCTTGAACGACATGTCAGATAGTGCTAATTCCACATCCGGCTCCTTATAGACAGGAGGGGTGTATGGGCTCTGAGCCCATGGCAAGGTATCATGTGCTGGGCCATAACACCGTGCATGCTCTTGGGGCTGTAGGCCCAAGCTATCATCACACTTATCAACCAATTCAACCTTTGGGGCAACGGGTGTGCCAACATTTCGACTCCACTCAACTGCGTTAGGATCAAGTTTAGCATAACCCAGACTAGGATCCATCATCGCACAACTCTCAATTACATTCAACGCCTTCCCCCTGCAATACTGCAGCAGTCTATTCAGCTTTGCATTGTCATCCACACATGTCCGTCCCACAGCGTTATCAAACGAACGAATGAACAGATAATAGCGTAAAGGGTCCCCGTCGAAGACCATAATCTCCGTCTTCGGAAGTTGCATGAACTCTAACAACTGACGCATCTCCGAATTGCCAGATCCATCTCCACCAGCTGCCTTCCCTGCATCCTTGAACGACATGTCAGATAGTGCTAATTCCACATCCGGCTCCTTATAGACAGGAGGGGTGTATGGGCTCTGAGCCCATGGCAAGGTATCTTGTGCTGGGCCATAACACCGTGAATGCTCCTGGGGCTGTAGGCCCAAGCTATCATCACGCTTATCATTATCAACCAATTCAACCTTTGGGGCAACGGGTGTGCCAACATTTCGACTCCACTCAACTGCATTAGGATCAAGGGTAAAGCGTGGCCTATCCTCGCTCACCGGCATCCTGTCACGTGGCACCTCCGGCTTGTCGTCGTCTGTCATGCCCGTCATGACATGTGCCCCCCGAGGTAACTCCACCTCCGAGAGCTTACCACCAGACTCCATGGGGGAGTCACCATATTTACGTAACTTCTTGTAAGCACCGCTACTAGTAGTAGTACCTTTCCTTGAAACAACCGAACCATTCCGGCTGCTGACCTTTCCCTGGGCCTCGATTTTGGCCATTTGGAAACGCACACGGAGTTGTTCCTCCTGATGCTTCAACAGTCGATCCTCCCGCTCCAACTCTAGCTCCAACTCCAGTCGGCGTCGTCTCTGCTCCAGCTTCAGCCTCCTTGACTCAAGCTCGTACTGCTCTCGTAACATAACAGCCTCTGCTTCCAACTCTGCCCTAGCACTAGCATGTGGCTCAGTCTGTTAGTTCACGATCAGTGGGACCCAGTGACAGGTGTAGCACTACCGTTGCCAAAGATGTGAATAGCAATAAAATGCCATGCAGTCCATTTAGGTCACGTGATCGTGCGTGGAGCGACGTGAGAGATGAGACCGCATGATGTACCATAGCAGAGACACCTGGTTAGAAAAAAAGAAGACAAAGGACACTAAGGGCCGATTTCACAAAGGGTGTTTAAGACTTAGGCGCGTGTAACTTCACTAAATGCACGCACTTCCAGCATACATTTGACGAAGTTACACGCGTCTAACTCTAAACACCCTTTATTAAACCGGCCCTAAATGTCCATTGGCTATCCGAGAATTTATCATAAAACATGGGTCGTATTCATAAAGCGGTTCTATCGTTGGAACCGTCTTAGGCCGGTTCCAAGTATGGTCAACCACTGCACCTGGAACCGGCCTAAGACGGTTGTAATTGTAGGGTCTGTTTCTGATGATGAACACAGTACGAAGTCCAAGATGATACACCTCTATTTATTCTACACACCCCTTGATGATAGAATGACATACAGGTAAGTTGTCCGAGAGGGTTCACTGAAAAAACAAACATAACTCTCATAAGCCAAAAGGATTTCACCACAAAAGATTCAGAAGACAATGATAGCATCCAGCAGAGAGGTGCTGCCACCTATTAGACGAACCACCGACTACAGCAAATCCATGCGGTCCAGGACAAAACTAGGTCACGGGAACAGCATCAACTAAATCACTCCGTACAGGCCTACAAAACCTTGATAGCATTCTGTTACATATATACTTACAAACTTGGTGCCATCTACTATGAAATTATCAACAAAACACAGGCCCAACATAACTTTGGGGCAAGGATTACAGGTAAGTTGTCCGAGAGGGTTCACTGAAAGAACAAACATAACTCTCATAAGCTAAAAGGATTTCACTACAAAAGATTCAGAAAACAATGATAGCATCCAGCAGAGAGGTGCTGCCACCTATTAGACGAACTACCGACTACAGCAAATCCATGCGGTCCAGGACAAAACTAGGTCACGGGAACTGCATCAAATAAATCACTCCGTATAGGCCTACAAAACCTTGATAGCATTCTGTTACATATATACTTACAAACTTGGTGCCATCTACTATGAAATTATCAACAAAACACAGGCCCAACATAACTTTGGGGCAAGGAATGGCACTTATTTTATCAGAATATTTCAGATTATAGCGAAATAGGAAATAGATTTTTTACGCATGTTTCATCACACCAATCTCCTCCGGGGCAGCCGTGAACTGACCGCAACGACCACAGGAACCACGACACTGGCGGTAACACTTACTATAAAGCAGTTGAAACAGGTTGCAAAACACAATGAATATTTTGGTTACTCAAAATTTACTAGAAAAGCTGATCTGAT
>NMRB01000663.1:249528-272971 GCA_002633025.1 Notospermus geniculatus | reverse complement strand
GAGATGTCAGGCTGGACTACAGTACAGTAGGCCTAATGCATGCCAACACAGTGTATGATCACGGCACACACGTCATCTGCATGCACACTAGCACAGGGATACAATGATACATGCATGACTGATGACCGGTGAACTGTGCTACCGGTACGCGTAGGTTTTTTGGCGTATGAAAAAGTCTATGGGGACAATAAAATTCGTGAATTACGCGCTAGATTATATGCTTGAACTTTTGCCGTCCTCCCTTCCAACTGCACCTACCGTATTAATGAATTATACGACCTCACAGAGCTCGAAAATCGGATCATGCAGCATTCCATGTACACATGTCATTTTTAGCACAGGGGAGAGATTCCTCACTGCGCACACGCCCCCGGCGGCAGCTGGTGGAAGTAAGGTTTGGCGGGAAATGATTTTGAACGAAGTTGCTAATTAGCGCCGTTAATTAACCAGAGGAGCTGGGATGCTGAAAAATTTATTTTTGGCATATGACCACATACACTGTCGATCACCAACACCGGCCCCGACCAGGTATTCGCCGTTTGGGCTGTAGCTCCATGACTTGCCGATCGCTATAGTATATGGTGGTAGGATGCCATATCAACCGTTGGGGGCGACACTTATCTTCGTGGGCGCTGCGCGCCGTACGTTTCACTCACCCGCCCCATTCGTCCAGAGGAGAGGGATTTTTGGGTCATATCATTCACTTCTGAAGAATCAGAGGGCTGAAGACCAGTCATCCTACAAAAACGTTCTAGGATGGATGTCGCAACCTTTGAGAAACTGCTAATAAAGATTGTGACCCGAAATATCGTGTGTCCCAAAACTAACTCTAATCTCCCACTTACCTACCTGTCCCATTCCTGAACTCGGAAAAAATGACCAAACCACCAAATTGAAGATATCGCACGCTCTCATTCTTTGCCAGCTGGGCAGTGGGACAAGTAAGTGGATAGGACATTATTATTTCTGACCATACCCTCACCCCATTACCTTCAACTTACGACTTAGTCATTTTTTCCGAGTTGAGGAATTGGACAGGTAGGCCTAAAGCCTGGCGCACACGAGAGCTTCCTGCTTACGGAAAAGTTCATTCGTGGCACTTGACTTAAGGAGGAAGCTGTGTGCGGTGCGATTCGAAGCTTTGTGCAGGCGTGGCGAAAAAAATATATCAAACTGGTTTGATATTGGCTGCAACACCTCGAATGACGAAAATCTGTCGTGAATCGCACCGCACACGGGAGCTTCCTCCTTAAGGCAAGTGCCACGAATGAACTTTTCCGTAAACAGGAAGCACTCGTGTGCGCCAGGCTTAAGTGTATAATCTGATCGTCTAAATGGGGCTTTAAGCGGGTGATCCACTGTTGAGATTTTGGCTTGAGACGGGGTTGCGTTCCCTTGCGATTACCTTATATGGCAATCGGAAGTCCTTATAAGGTAATCGCAAGGGAACGCAACCCCGTCTCAAGCCGAAATCGCAACAGTGGATCACCCGCTTTAGTTTGTAACGTTAAATGAAGACATGATGCGATTTTTCGGTATCTCATGTGAGTTTATTGAGAGAGGAACTCAATGTCCTGTTTTCCACAAGCCGTAAACCGATATGAATACATGTAATAGGGTGTTTAAGAAATTTAACTTCAGGACAACGATTTTTGTACCGAAAATGCAATAATATAATCCGGACCGGTGAATTCGCAGTATGAAAAACAACGTTGTCGTAAAGTTAACATTTATCGTTGGATTTCAAACTCCCTAAACCTGCTTTTCCACGAGGCGTTTGGGGGTGCGGAAGAGGAGGCGGGCGCGGGTGGAAAAAATCGATCCAACGTATTTCCCTTTAGCTGTTTCACTCGCTCCCACCCTACTGGAAATTTGCTGCCGATCATGGGTGATCATGATCATGGCTGATCTAGCTGATCAAATGTGATGGGCCATCACCGCCGCGCTTTTTGGAACATCATAGGTGATCGAAATAATCATGCCATCCCAAAGCGATCATTCAACCGATCAAAGCGATCATTGGCAAATCATTCAACCGATCGTCGACGGGCCATCATATACTGATCAGGGTGATCATCCTGGCTGATCATACTGATCAGGGTGATCAAACCGATCACGGCTGATCATAACCGATCTCGAGTGATCAGAGCGATCCAGGCTGATCAAACTGATCGAACCCATCCTGCAATCAATTATTGTGTCAAGGTCAGGCCATTGTTGTGGTGAATGTAGGCCTGTCTACATACATAGCCTATCTGTCATGGAAGGTTGTTAGCAGGCTGGACTGTAATCTGATTCATTCTTGAAGAGCAGCACTCATTGTCACAGTTATGATGTGCAGAAAAGTCACTACCGTCAGGCCTACCGCTACACAATATGGCCGAATGGGTAAATGCCATCCAGTCCTGATACTACAGGCTAGTTCATAGCCCAAGCCCCTAGCCCTCACCCCCAACCCTGACCCTCAACCCTTGCCTTGTCACCGACCCATGCCCTAATCCTAAACCTGCAGTCATGACCCTCGTTAGCCTATCCTAACCCTGTAACCTAGTAGGCCTACACAAGTTTAGACGACATTATAGCCCTTTTTACACGGTGCTGGTTCGAGGAAACCTACCTCCACCCTCCTCGGGCGGGTTCGGTTCAGGATGGATTGATCGCTTTTACACGGTGCGGGTTACCGAACCCGCCTCGATCTAGTTCGAGGTCGGTTCATTCAAATGCCTGCCACCAGATGGCGTGTATCAACATTTACAGTTATCACAAGTAAGAAATATCCCAAAAATAATCACTTAAAATCGATAAACTATGCTTCTATTGAGAAATCTCGTGCGTGATTTCTTCACAGGTAACTTACAGCAATGCGCCAGTGATGCCATTCATATGTAGCGTGCTCAAACCCGCACGAGGACGGTGGAGGTCAGTTCGTTTTTACACGGGAAAATAACTGACCTGCACCTACCTCCACCTTTCCGAGACTCTCGCGCGGCGAACTGAACTGGCCCGAGGAAGGTGGAGGTCAGTTGTTTCGCTTTTACACGGGGGAAAATAACCGAACCCTCCTCGATCTAGTCTCGATCCGGAACGGGCTTATAACACATTGTGCCACAATATGCCACTGTTGCCTGAGCATCCATGTTGACTGTATTGTGTACACACACACCCAACCATGCCATCATCATGACTAGGCCCTACATGGATGATGTGCTTTGCCTGCATGCACTGAACATTGTCCAGGAACTTGACAAATATTTGAGGTTAAATGGGCATTTTCTTGCCAAATGTTACTTAGCTGGGTTGTCACCACATTCTAGTCCTACATGTATGATATCCTCAAAATTCTGACACAACGCTTTACCAGGATGGAAAATTAGCTGAAACAGTGTGCTGTGTGACCTAATCCATCTTGACCAGTGTTTGAATTTTTGGCGGGAGATGACAGGTCTCACTGTCCAGTTGCAAGGTTCCTAGGTCTGCATGATCATTATGATCAGTCAGGTGATCAGTGGACTTCTACTTCTAAACTGATTGTCGTGATGGCAGGTGATTGGTCGACTTGCGGAAAATCTTCAGTGACCAGCTTGATCAGTATGATCTCCCAATGATCAGCTCGATGGGCTTCAGTGATCTGTTAGATCACCCTGATTAGTCAAAGATGGCCCAGATCGGTTAGATGATGGCTTTGATTGGTGTGGATGACTAAAGATCAGCCGTGATCACCGATGATCACCAATGATCAGGCCATGATCACCCAAAATTTCAAGTAGGGCACCACCGAAAAAGCGTCCGCAAACGCCTCGTGGAAAAGCAGCTTAAAGGCCTGTTCACACCAAAACCGCGCCGGCGAAAAACGACGCGCGTTCATCGCTGGGAAAATAAGTTCAATGGATTTTCAATAAAAGAGTCACAACAAGACCGTTTACTGAAAATCCATTCAACTTATTTTCCCATGCAGCGGTGAACACGCGTCGTTTTTCGCCGGCGCGGTTTTGGTGTGAACAGGCCTTTAAGCTGCTTTTCCACGAGGCGGGTGCGGCTGCGGACGCGTTTTTTTATAATCGGTCATGTAGCGATTTTTTCCGCGTCCGCCCATTGTCACGACAGGTAGCGCTCGTACCTCGCACCGACCTGTCACCATTGTGTCCACAGGCTGCGCGAGACTGCTTGCGTGAGACTGCTTTTGCACTGACCTGCACCAACCTGAACAACAGGGCACAAGCCTCCAAAAAACCTGGTGACGTTGCGTCGGTTTGTGACCCTGACGAACAACAGTCAAATTCGCCATTTTGCGTAGGGTTATGTGATGCGTCACGCCTCACAGCGCCGGTGTGGAAGAACTACTTCCGCGGTAAAAGTAGTTCTAACGAAATGACATTTCTCTGATAAATAGTTGCTACTTTTATTGTATTTTATGATGATTTCAGATGAAATAAATATATTTCAGTCAATTTATTCGCATATTTACATCAGACGACCCATAATAGTATATTTTATTGTTTTGGTAATCTGGCAAACGCACAGTGGACGCACAGCATCAGAACAGCGAAATGCATGTCAGTGCACTGTACATTCTGTAGTATGGCATAATGGCGGGAACCCCGGGGAAATCCCGATTTGGCCGAGCAAAAACGCACAATAACTCGCAAAATCTTAGTAAAATTCACTTTTGCGTGTCATATTGTATTAAATTAACCCAAAACTGCCATCGTTAGGTTCTTTTTCGACACAAAAGTGATGAGTTTCACCGAACTATATCTTCTAGTGGATGAGTCAAAGTAGTCCGAAAGTAGATCCAGGTGGTTCGGTCGCCGCATCACTATCCCAGCTATAGGTGGGGGCGCAATAAGATATTCAAGATGGCGGCGGTGATTTTTCCTCCGGGACTAAATCCCAAACCCAAGTCTCGCAATATCTCGCGGGATTTGGTCCCGGTGTTCCGGTTGTGATGTATTTGCAAAACCTTCGATTTTATGTGCGGAGTTGTTTGGAAAGAAGCTGAAAGGTGTCGATTTGAATTCATTGCTCTTTGGTGTTCTTCGGCGACCTTTCGGTCTTTATCAATACCATGGGCCTACGAAAAGAAATTTGTTCACGGTATCGCCTGTTGACCGCCAAAAGGACCGAAAGGATTTCCACGGTGCCGGGGTAAGCACGAGTGTATAAATAAATGAGGACCAGCTGCACAAGTTAGGTAAGCAGTCAGGCGTCTTCGCTCACACTGTAAAAACGAATGGGCTCGAGAGACCCATGATTTTGTCCACTACCTGGACACATGGGTTTGAAATGTGTTCAATGGAGAATGGGTCCATGGTGCCCAGAATATTTGTTCTTCGAGCCTGAAAAGGACAGGTCTATAGGTTCCAGTAACCCATAATGAGAGTTTCGTAGGTCACTTTGGCCCATCTACGAATGCTACCGTGGGGTGTTGGCACCCATGAGCAGCAACAGTAGATGGGCCAAAGTGACCTGTGAAACTGGTCATTAGGGTTACTGGAACCTAAGGACCTCCTCGTTTCAGGCTCGAAGAACAACTATTCTGGGTACCATGGACCCATTCTCATCTCAAACCCACGTGTCCGAGTAGTGGACAAAATCATGGGTCTCTCGAGCCCATTGGTTTTTACAGTGCAGTTGAGCGTACAGCCCGATTAGAAAGTCGGCGCCAATCGGTATCGTGTTTTAGCAGCCCTTTCGGGCCGTAATATCCAGATTGGGCTCTCCAAATCGCAAAATCAATTTGTGCATGTATGAGGCATTTGCGCATGGAGCAAGTTCTGAAACTATACCGGATACTTGTGAGATACATGTATAACGTTTTTGTAGGCGGATGTATGTTGGTCTTGTAGGTCTTTAGAGTTTCTCTTTTTCGAATCTTCCCACAGCTGTTGTATGAGAAATCCCAAAAGTGTTTTTATTTTCAGTTCATTTAACTGCATACCGGTATACATGTACCTTTAAAAATCGACAACACCAGAATCGTGTGCAAAATGAATTCTACTTCGTTCACGACAGCAGATACCTTCGAGGCTACAACCCTCAGAACAGCCATCGAACCAAAATGCTTCACCTACCCCTATAACCCGCTTGCAACAATACATCCAAGGAGTTTGTTTTTCTTCATTGTATACATTCCTTTGTATGGGCGGTTATAACCGCAAATAAAGACGTTACAAAATGAAGACGTCTTTTGTTGTAATTTTCTCTGGACGTTGTGCATGTGGTGATCTCGAGTCGTAGCTAAGAAAGACGACAGATGGCGCTGCACTTTCTCTAGACGTTGTGGTGATCTCGAGTTGTAGCTAAGAAAGACGTAAGATGGCGCTGTATCGTTCGTAACACTTCGGGTGTTTCCGTCATTCTTCGCTGACATGGGATTTTGACATGTTTGATGTCACACTCCTTCGCAGAGGTCAGTGCTCCACTACGTTACGCTATACTGACTCTGCCAACATACGGCCGAACTATTTCCATATCCTCTTACCGGGGTAAGACCTGCGTAGCCGTGGAACGCATCACATCGGCCAGATTTGGCGACCTCATCAAAGCAAAGGAATCTTGGCCGAAAAATAAATCCAAAATTATTGGCTTAACATTCCACTTATAAAGTCAAGGGAAATATATATTTATTACTGTTCACTTCAAAATTGTGACACATCGATTGCAGGGAGAAGTTTAGGCGTGAATGTAGTTGTTTACGCGGAAGGTTCTGATTTTCGCGGAGTATCGCGGTTGTGATATGCGAGGCCTGATCACATATCCATCCGCGGCCGTAAAAATCAAAATGGCGGATGCCGATCGATGACAGTGTCGATATTGCGTAGAAATTCGGCACTGTGTACAGTTTGATTTCTTACTTGCGATGTTGATAGACGCCATCTGGTGGCACGCATTTGAACGAACCGACCTCGAACTAGTTCGAGGCGGGTTCGGTAACCCGCACCGTGTAAAAGCGATCAATTCATCCTGAACCAAACCCGCCCGAGGAGGGTGGAGGTAGGTTTCCTCGAACCAGCACCGTGTAAAAAGGGCTTATGTATAAACGCACTATTAGGTTTTTGCGGAAAATACGCGCCAGATAATAGGGAGCGTGACGTTCTTTTTCAGATTGAAACGTTATATACATTTTCCCCATGGCCTGAAATGCAAGCGACTGGCACCGTCATCATCGACATAAAAAATGACATTGGCATGACATTAGAGCCCAATATGACGAAGACGCCTGCAAGATTAGAATTCAAGTCGAAGGCCACCCGATCATGCATCAAAGGGAACACCACTCTCGAAGATAAACCCCAAACGCATAACCTATGGGTTGTCCTTGGTCACGCCCTAGAATTGACTTTCATTTGTGTCGGGAAGAAGAGTCACAAGTGCGGCTTAGACATTTACCTGAGCGTGGGTCCAAAGGTACCAGAAGAAGATGGCAAGCCGTATGCTCAGCTCCCTATCAAGGACGACTGTCCATGTGACCCTCCAACCGATCCGTACGTCTTATTCATATCAAAAGACAACCTCTGGCGGTGATGATCAATAACTTGTAAGTCAAGCACACATTTAATTCTTGGGAGACATTTTTGATAGGACGAAACATAACGATATATTAAATTCATTGGTTTCTCTACCTACACAGTGTATTTACACCGTTTCCATTCAGTTCTTCCCTGGTCGTTGACTAGTGAACTGAATATCACATAGAGAGTAGGATAATACATGTATATAACAGTATGTCCATTGATTTGTTTAATCAGGAGTTCCTACATGTATGTCAATGCTGGGTTCCCACTTTACGAATCGCACCACGACTGAAATCGTGGTCTCAATCGTGGTGATCCTGTCAGATCTTATCACATCTTGAGGTCAGTGGTGGAAATCGTGTTGATCGTAGAAAAGTTTTGGACGGAAAATCTGACAAAATAATAGAGTGGAAAGAAATATGGATAAACCTTAAAGATACAAAATGTAAGAACAAGCTACATGTAAAGGATTTCCAATACATAACACGCTAAATACCAACGCTGGACTAAAACTAATGAGAAAAGGCAACGGAATATGTAAACTATGCGACTCTGACATTGAAGATCAAATACGCCTCTTTTTCAAATGCGTAACCCTTCAACCACTAGTGGAAAAAATTCAGGCCAAAATCAGAATTTTGAAATTAACACCCCTATCAGAAGAAAATGTAATTTTGGGGTGCAACACAAATCAAACAAGGAAAGAAAACCGAGAATTCTTAAACCTCATTAGCTCACCTCTGTGAGGTGAGCAGTGCTTCTCTCATGGTGTGTCGTCCGTCGTCGTCGTCGTCGTCCGTCGTCGTTAACATAAGTGGCACGTTTCTAAACCGCTTGGGTTACAAACTTGAAATTTGGTGTACAGGTACCCTATGGTAAAAACTATCTCTGGACGGAAACTTAGCGCTGCTGCTTGTGTACACTCTGGCCTGTAGGGGCGCTTTGTGAAAACCTTCTTTTGGTCGTATCTCCTGAACGCTGTGGGTTCCTCTGATGAGACTACATCACATAAATCCCGGGTTTTTGATTTGACCTACTTTTCACGGTCACAGAGGTCAAAGTTCAAAATTCACTGTTTGGTGGCACATTTCATGGCTATTTGACATAGAGTGTTGTGATTTGGTGTGAAGATATATCTAGGCACCCTGCACAAATGCACCAAATTTCAACCCGATCGGCCTTCAAATATGGCCGCCAGGAAGCCATCTTGAAAAATGGACTTTGACCCACATTTTATAAATAGGAGTAGGTAGGATGTTTTAACCTTGTCAAACTATGTATCTAGGAACTCAAATATTGTATTTTGTACAATCATTGCGCGGTTTGGCGCGACAAAGTCACGTGCACGTTTTCATCACGGTATCGCGTGACGGCCCAGTCTGCTGATGGCAGTGACACTAGGTAGAAGACTGGAGGTGGCGCTGTGTGCAGTTTGCTCGCTTTCCACTGCTCGATCTCTAAATCGGCTTCTCATTCGTCATTTCCAGTCTCCGACTCTGGCTGTTTTTGTTACGTATGACAATAAAAATTCCTTTTATTTCACACATTTCGATAGCATGACATGTCTTTAGTTTGACGGAACCATCAACGACGAAGGGACAGGGAACTCGTGGTTTCATCAGGTGAAGTTCAGGACACATCGCTCTCCAAAATGCGACACGGCGACAGCATTATGGATTTTGTCTTATTTGTTCTCATTTGATGAACCGACAAGAGACAAATTCTGTCCCGGCCGCGGCTTATCCTTCCTCACGAAAGTTCATCTTGAACTGTCGGAGACGGTCAAAACACCCTGTTGTATTGAATGGCAAGCTACTATTGAATGGTGGAGAGCATCGCCAGATCAGATATATGCCCTTTCGCACTTCATCCACCATTAGTGACGTCAGTCATGGATCGGTTCCCATATTAACTCCTTCCCACCCAATGCGTCTCAAAAGATATCTATTTCACTTCACCACGAATTGCAGGCCTATCTGGTATTGACCATTGTCACCAAGTAGGTGTAATACAACATCCATCTCGACTCATAAGTGATATAGGCCTATTAATCCCTTCCCATCTGATGCGAGGGTCGGTGATTTCGATTGCGGCGGCGAGTTAGCCCAGTTGAGCCAAAGGTAAGTTATGTTCTTTGTTATTATCAAACTAAATGAAGTGTTGGTATGAACTGACGTATTTCCATGACCTAGTGACCTACTTAAAGACCAGTTGAGCCAAGGTAGTCATGTATGGTACCAAACTGATGGTAATGAAGTGTAGGTTTGAACTGACCTACTTCCATGACCTAGTGACCTACTTAAAGACCAGTTGAGCCATGGTAGTCATGCTTGGTATCAACCTAAAGGTAATGAAGTGTAGTTTTGAACTGACCTACTTCCATGACCTAGTGACCTACTTAAAGACCAGTTGAGCCAAGGTAGTCATGTATGGTATCAAACTGATGGTAATGAAGTGTAAGTTTCAATTGACCTACTTCCATGACCTAGTGACCAACTTAAAGACCAGTTGAGCCATGGTAGTCATGCTTGGTATCAAACTAAAGGTAATGAAGTGTAGGTTTGAACTGGCCTACTTCCATGACCTAGTCACCTACTTAAAGACCAGTTGAGCCAAGGTAGTCATGTTTGGTATCAAACTAAAGGTAATGAAGTGTAGGTTTGAACTTACCTACTTCCATGACCTAGTGACCTACTTAAAGACCAGTTGAGCCAAGGTAGTCATTCTTGGTATCAAACTAAAGGTAATGAAGTGTAGGTTTAAAGTGACCTACTTCCCTGACCTAGTGACCTTCCTAAAGACCAGTTGAGCCAAGGTAGGCATGTTTGGTATCAAACTAAAGCTAATAAAGTGTAGGTCTCAACTGACCTACGTTCATGACCTAGTGACCTACTTAAAAACCAGTTGAGCCAAGGTGTCATTCTCTTTGGTAGTCAACTGTCAGCTGAGCGCCAGGCCCATGGGCCTCTTGTTCCCAAAAAATCCTTACTTTCTTCTATTTCCGTTGATGATTGCGGGAAAGTGTCACAGCCAAGTTCTTGAAATGGGTTCTGCAAAATCTCGCTACAAGGTCGGCAAAATCCACCTGCACAATCCATGACAAGTTCAAGTTTGACAGCAAAAACGTCATCATTTTCGGATCCGAGTTACAACTATGGTGTTTCATTCCCCTGAATAAGTCTAGGCATTGTTGTTAATAAATGAGAGATAAGCGAACTCTTGTATTCCATTGCTTCAACATCTTGTTTATGACCATCGTCCCATGTACATGTACATGTACATGTAAATTCCCAGTACATGTAATTCCCATAGGCCTATTCATCCTTATATTGCTCAGAAGGTGGTATTTATACAACAATCATTCTCGAATACAGTGTATTTTATTTTTCAGTACAGAGTGATGAGAGCAGCGCTGCTGATGCCGGTAGTAACAGCACTAGTGGTACAGTTTCCAAGAAGACAGACGCGGAGAAAGAACAAGAAAAAGCGAAAAGAAAGGAGCAGGTAGAGCGAGGCGCACACAGACGAATGAAGCTGGGAATCCACTCCACTGCTGATTTTCTGCGTTGCGACTTGCTTTGCAACCTGCTACCTGCGATTGAATACGACCGCAAGGAACTGATACCGGTCGCCGACCGATTGCCGACTGAAATTGACCACACGTCTAGCGCGTCCACTATGGTGATCGAATGCCCAATTGCAAAGCAAGTCGCCACGGAAAATCAGCTTGAAAATCAATGATGGTGGATTCCTAGCTTAATGCTCAGTCATATTTGGCACGGCTTAAATCCCCGGAATATTAAGGCCTGGGTCCACTTGTGCGTTTTACGCGGCGTGATGCGCTTCGCCTAATATTTGGAAGCAGAGCGGCGGAAAATAACAAAAGACTTAAGCCTCGTTTCCACAGACGCGTTTCACGCTGCGTGATGCGTCAAATCTTTTGTTATTTTCCGCCGCTCTGCTTCCAAACAAATGGGCGAAGCGTCAAAACGCTCACGCTTCCGCTTCTGTGGAATCGGGCCTTTTAGGCCCGTTTCCACTATAGCGGATTCCGCCGCGTCTTGCGGCGAGCGGAGCGGTTTTCACTGACCGCAAGGAACTGATACCGGTCGCCGACCGATTGCCGACTGAAATTGACCACACGTCTAGCGCGTCCACTATGGTGATCGAATGCCCAATAGGAGCTGTCAGCGAGTTGACCACTAGGTGTCACTAGGGCCCAATTCAATGCATCTAGCGGACCCAGTCATTATCGATCGAGCAGCGATCATAATAGATTTCCTGTACATTTGGTCCGCTAAGACTGTGCTGCCATCTGTTAGCAATATGCGCGGCTGACTACTCCTATTGCAAAGCAAGTCGCCACGGAAAATCAGCTTGAAAATCAATGGTGGATTCCTAGCTTAATGCTCAGTCATATTTGGCAAATCCCCGGAATATTAAGGCCTGGGTCCACTTGTGCGTTTTACGCGGCGTGATGCGCTTCGCCTAATAATTGGAAGCAGAGCGGCGGAAAATAACAAAAGACTTAAGGCCCGTTTCCACTATAGCGGATTCCGCCGCGTCTTGCGGCGAGCGGAGCGGTTTTCACAGGCATTGGGATAATCAATAGACCATTGTGTTGTTAAACCATCGAAGGATTATCCAAAGCCCTGTGAAAACCGCACCGCTCGCTGCAAACCGCCGCGCAATCCGCTATAGTGGAAACGGGCCTTAAGGGCTTTACGCTTTATGCGTTACGCTGCGTGATGCGTTGAATGTTTTGTTATTTTCCGCCGCTCTGCTTCCAAACAATAGGCGAAGCGTCAGAACGCAGCGTAAAACTCGCACATTGTGGACCCAGACCGTTTCCACTATAGCGGATTCTGCCGCGTCTTGCGGCGAGCGGAGCGGTTTTCACAGGGGCATTGGGATAATCAATAGACCATTGTATTGTTAAACCATCGAAGGATTATCCAAAGCCCTGTGAAAACCGCACCGCTCGCCGGAAACGGGCCTTTACGCATCACGCATTTGATGCATTTTATTAACAAAATATGCTTGAATCAGAGCATCTGGGGCTGTATGCATAAAACATCTTAAGTGTAAAATTTCCCTTATCTTTTGTTTGGAACAATAGTTTAAGGGAAATATTACACTTAAGATGTTTTGTGCATATGGCCCCTGGTCAGTTGCCAGTTGTCCAACTGGAAATGCACCATTAAGAACGGCGTTATTGTCAGTGGATCTACTAACAATGATGATGTTTGGAGAGAAAGTACGTGTGATGCATGTTTTATGAAATACAATCATGTAATCTGCATGTGCGCCACACAAAATAAATATTCGAACCTGAGTACTAGCAAAAATATTCTTGGTACTAGTATGCCAGTCTTTCATGTGTATTCAACGTCTAAACCGGGGTTCATTGGCAGACGGATTTTGTCCATCCTCCCACAGCAGGGGGTTTTACCTCGCTCCTCTTCATCCGCTGTGTATGAAGAGGAACGAGACCAAAGCCCTGCTGTGGGAGGATGATTTTGTCCGATTCAGGTCCGTAAAAATACATGGCTTTTGCGTTGTCGTATCTGGAAAACTAGGGGCAAACGGACTGGAAACGGACCGGATCCGTGCGCCAGTGAATCACGCTTAATGTCACGTGATTTGATTTTTAGAACACGAAAATGTTAAGCGCCCTCCTAACAGCGAGTGCGGGATTAACGCTAACTCCAGATACGGTATCAACGGTTGCGACGGCAGCAGCAGTGATAACAAGGTACCCAGGCGATCAGACCGACGTTTCTCTGGTAAGCTTTGCCTTTTTTCTGATGATTGTGTTATGTCGTACGAGTTGTCGATCTGTATTTGTTGTTCACATATTATTTGACAATAGGGAGGTTTCGCAAATCTGACGAAATACGAAGTAAGAAATACGAAATTCAACTTCACTTCCAGGACCTAATGTATTTTTGGAGATGGTTGGTACCACAAATGCATCTTGAATCTTTAAAGCCGCACAGTATGCACAGCTAAATCACTTCCAGTTCGGCCGAATTTTAGTGCAACCGCGTTTACAGGCGTGCGTGATGTATAGAACCACACATTATAGCATAGCATTATCCTGTATCGAGGTTCGGTGAATTCCCTTGGGGAATCCCCAATGCTGCGTGTAGTCTTGCGCAGCCAGCCGTTTCGTTCCACAGTACTGCAGTAACGGATTCCCAGATTCGAAACAGCGCCTGGGTGACCGAGACTATGCTCGCCGATTATAACCCACCTGCCTATACTGTGCGGCCTTAAATTTCCACTTCGCATCCACGAAGTGGAAACGAAAGATAAATTTCAAAGTTCAATAAACACCGTAAATCTATCGGTCTACCGCCATATGCTAAAAGACGCTTTTGCAGCAGGCGATATTTGTGGTACCAAGCATCTCCTGAAATACATTACGTCATAGAAATGAATAGTCCAATTTCGTATTTCGTACTTCGTGTTTCGTCAGATTTGCGAAACCTCACTAATAGCGAGGTTTCGCAACTTGACGAACTACGAACTACCAACACGAAATACGAAAATAGAGTTCGTATTTCGTATTAAGCAAATTTTTGGTTTCGCATAAAATACGAAATACGAAATACGAATGCCCGTTACATGCGCAGTAGCTGTCGTAGAAGGCGCTTTTACTAAAATTGGCGACTGCAAATGAAGTTGAGCCGGGAGTGGAGTTGAGCTTATGCCCGCTGTACACGAGCAAACACCCTGCCAACACCTCAAACGTAGGTTCAGAACATGATAGGCCAGGGGGCGCCATTTTATTTGTCTTCGAGCTGTGAAGGTGTCAACATCGATCCTCTGGTGAGCTCCTGCTGAACACTTTTTTGAAAGAAAAAAAAATAGACCCAGCTGGGAATCGAACCCACGCTCTGTTATCTTTGTTTCACCGTCGTCCCCATTCGCCCACCGAATGGTAGGCTTCCATTGTATGGAATAGGCTGAATTGAAGTTCTGAATGTCAGAGTTCGGTTCGGACTTGGCTCTTCGACGCAAAACGCACGACAAATCTGCAAAATCGTCGTGCCTTCTATCAACCAAAGACGAAATCCGACATGTAGTCACACATAAAATGATTACGTCTTACACAAACCATTACTGATCTCGTAATTCGTACTGCGCGTTCGGCCGACCCGAAAAAAGTGGTCTAGTTTGACAGTGGAAATTGCCCCTGTACAAGAGGCGACGAACAACGAACGTCCACCTACGAACTGAAATAAGCAAAAATTGATGACGTATTACGCTTTTCGTGTTCGGTTTTCGTAGTTCGTAAGGCTGCGAAACCTCCCTAATACTCGGGAGTTTTCGCAAATCTGACGAAAAACGAAGTACGAAATACGAAATTGGACGTCATATCCATGACGTACATGTAATATATTTCAGGAAATGGCTGGTACCATAAATATCGCCTGCTGCAAGAGCGTCTTTTAGCGTATGACGTTAGAACGACAGAGGTACGGTGTATATTAAACTTTGAAATTTATCTTTCGTTTCCACTTCGTTCATACGAATTGGAAATTTAAAAATTCAAGATGCGCCATAACTCTTTCGATCCTACATGACATGCTAAAAGACGCACTGGCAGAAGGGACATTTGTGGTACGAACCATTTCCTGAAATACATTACGTCATGGATATGACGTCCAAGTTCGTATTTCGTACTTCGTTTTTCGTCAGATTTGCGAAAACTCCCTAGTGACATTTCGCAACTCTGACGAAACACGAAGTACGAAATATCCAAATGAAATTCTACTTCATGACGTAATGTATTTCAGAAGATGGTTTTTACCACAAATATCACCTGCTGCAAGAGCATCTTTTAGCGTATGACGCAAGGCCGATAGAGTTACATGTACATGTACGGTGTATATTAAAGTGGAAATTTAAAGATTGAAGATGTACCGTAACTCTCTCGGTCTTACATGATACGCTAAAAGAAGCACTGGCAGCAGGGACATTTGTGGTAGCAACCATCTCCAGAAATACACTAGGTCCTGGAAATGAAGTTGAATTTCGTATTTCGTACTTGGTGTTCCGTGAGATTTCCGAAAACTCACTTTGTCATTGAACGGTAATTTTCAGGAATTAGGCATCAAAGTAGTAACAAAGATGACGGAGACTCTAGACAACACTGACAGCAGCAAGAGTGAGGCAAATGCCGACGTAATCACAGAGGGGGCAAAGAAATGCATGGAGACACTAGGTAATTTGAAGGCTTACTGGAAAATGCGGAACGGAACGGAACAGGCGGAATCGTTCCGCCGAAGGGAGCGACCATTATTTGTGCAACGCTGATGACTAGACTGGTTACATGTGTCATCTTTGCCCCCGACTACCGCACCGCGGCGCTCTGTTAGTTGCCTTGCATGCTGACTGGGCAAGGCCTCATGCATCGATGCACCTGTGGGCCAGGCCTAGCATGTCACAACATCGTATTCATTGGGCCATCACTGGGTCTATCATTACTTCCAGTGTTTTTCCAGTCGCAGATTTGCGCTACAATAAACATGATAAACAATACCGGTACTCACGGCAGTCACACGCCCAATGGTCCCGACGGACAAGAAATATGCCAACACTCACAGCAGTAAAGGAAGCGCACGCACAGAGCAGCTAAAGGCCGCCGTACACGATACAATTTTTTCCTACGAAATATTTTGTAGGAATTTATTTTACCAGGAATTTATTTTACCGTGTATGAAATAAATGGGACCATCTACGGGGAGATGCAAAATATTTCCTTCCAATAAAATTTGATGAGAACTGGCTCCTTCGTCACGTGCGGTGACGAAGGGAGCCAGCGCTAACAACCCCTGATGTTCTCAGGATGGTGCAAGAACTGTGTCGAAAAAAAGTATCGTTGCTAACTGAGTATTGATTGAAAGTATCGAAACTTTTTTTCTGGGCAGGGAATAGGTTTGGTAGGAAGCGGGCTCTTAATGCCGAGATCCATTTACAGGCGACAGTGTCGAATAAAATCTCAAAGTTAACTTGGTTTTCCCCTTCGGCCTTTTACAGGTAACATGATGATAGGCACGGCGGTTATCAAAGATAAAAAAAAGAGAAAGGTACGTCCTAGCTGTATCGGTATGAGGCTTGACCTTTGCTCATCTTCCTCCAAGGACTAGTATTCATTAAAGTTAGCAAATGCTTTTACATTTACACGTACTGTACTTAAGATTTGCACGCCAGGCCCAGTGTAAATGTACTACAAAGGTTGAAGTAAAAGCCTTTGCTAGCTTTTATGAATATCAGCCAAGGGCTCATCATTTGCGGTTTGAGTACCGTTATTAAAGCTAGGAATCTACCCGTTATTTTCAAGCTGATTTTGCGTTGCGACTTGCTTTGCAACTGGGTTGCGTTGCAACTGTGCACTTGATCGCCATAGTGGACTCGCTATACGTGATTTCCACCAATAGCGAAGATGTGGTCAATTTCAGTCAGCAATGTCGGTGACCGGTATCAGTTCTGCGATCGTATTCAATTGCAAGTAGCAGGTTGCAAAGCAAGTCGCAACGCAGAAAATCAGCAGTGGATTACTAGCTTCGAGTGGAGAAAACACGAATCAACTTTAATTCCACAACCGAGGTGTAATCCTTATTTAGGCAATGATGGATAAAATGAACAAAGAAAAGAAGAAAAATACGATTACGATATCAAACACCATTGTCGTCAATGAAGGCGCAAAGTTTTACGATTTCGGACCGAACTGCAACGCTTTGATTGAGAAGAGAGACGGAGAAAGAATCGCAGGTTGTAAGTGCATATTCTTTACCAATCACATCGTAAGATTTTCTTCCTATTTTAAGCCGCTCCTCTCACACGCGCGACAATTTGCGTGCGATTGTATTTTTCTACGTTACACAAACAACCGCAAAAAAATTATCGCAGATTTGTCCCAGACGTATCGCAGAATTGTCCTAAACCTAACGATAATCAGCGTTTTTTGGCGTTCACTTGCGGTTGTTTGCGACAATCTGCGATTATAGCTGCGACAGTCTTGCGACAATACGGGTTTTTTGTCTGCAGCCTCTTATTTTGTATGTATTATTGCGATTTTAGAAGCAGTTCTGAAAGAATGGATTTTTTGAAGGTTTTTGGGCATTGTCTCATTCGTCCAATCTCAGGAACTGTGTTTTCTTTTTGCAGCAATCTACGCCAGTGTTGCGGTACCAGCCAATATGCCACCGCGGGAAATTAGATATGACAATGAAACTGCTTTTTCTACAAATATATACGTAAGATGAGCTTTCGTGATGATCCATATGATTCCCAACCTGTGATGATACCCCAAATACTCTAAACTCCCACTTACCTGTCCCATTCCGGAACTCGGAAAAAATGACGAAATCCTAAGTTGAAGATATCGCACGCTGTCAGGCTCGGGAGTGCGACAAGTAAGTGGTCGGGACATTATCTTCAACTTAGGATTTAGTCTTGGCTTGGCCACTGGGTGGCCAAAACCGAAAACGCAAAAACTCCTGGGCCCAGTTTCACAAAGAAACTTAAGTCTAAAGTTTGACTTAAGTCATCATGTGACCAGGGTTTCAGCAAATCACATGACTTCACTTCAGACTTAAGTTTTAAGATTCTTTGTGAAACTGGACCCTCAACTGGCTGGATCATCTCCAAGTTTTTATCGTAGGTGCATCTAATGACGTTACACGACGTATGTAATAAGTGTTTGATTTGACGTAATTTTCAAGGTGTTAGACGTCAAAATTCAAAATTTTGCCATTTGACGGCATGTTTGGTAGCTACATGTATTTGACCTAGAATCTTCTAACACTTTTGTTCAAATTTTCATCCAACATTTGTATGATGATGTTCAAGGTCACTAAAACACTTGTATACACCATCTAGGACTTTTGTCCAAGGTTGTTCATGAATGTTTCGAAAAATTTGGAGGGAAATCCCTTTTCCATCATGGACTCCCACAGAAGGTTGCTCTTTATTGGTGCTGAAACCAGCATTGTCCTATTGTTCGGCATAGGGCGAGAAGGAGATTGCGAGCACCACACGTGTGGGTTAAGCAATAGATCCAGTGAAGTGAAAGAGAGGTGCTAGGTATAGATTTAAGCCTATACGGTGTGTAGATGTGGGTGGTACCGGAAGAGGTTGTTGCGCTGTGATATGACAATGAAACTGCTTTTTCTACAAATATATACGTAAGATGAGCTTTCGTGTTGATCCATATGATTCCCAACCTATGATGATACCCCAAATGCTCTAAACTCCCACTTACCTGTCTCATTCCGGAACTCGGAAAAAATGACGAAATCCTAAGTTGAAGATATCGCACGCTGTCAGGCTCGGGAGTGCGACAAGTAAGTGGTCAGGACATTATCTTCAACTTAGGATTTAGTCTTGGCTTGGCCACTGGGTGGCCAAAACCGAAAACGCAAAAACTCCTGGGCCCAGTTTCACAAAGAAACTTAAGTCTAAAGTTTGACTTAAGTCATCATGTGACCAGAGTTTCAGCAAATCACATGACTTCATTTCAGACTTAAGTTTTAAGATTCTTTGTAAAACTGGGCCCTGAACTGGCTGGATCATCTCCAAGTTTTTATCGTAGGTGCATCTAATGACGTTACACGACGTATGTAATAAGTGTTTGATTTGACGTAATTTTCAAGGTGTTAGACGTCAAAATTCAAAATTTTGCCATTTGACGGCATGTTTGGTAGCTATTTGACCTAGAATCTTCTAACACTTTTGTTGAAATTTTCATCCAACATTTGTATGATGATGTTCAAGGTCACTAAAACACTTGTATACACCATCTAGGACTTTTGTCCAAGGTTGTTCATGAATGTTTCGGAAAATTTGGAGGGAAATCCCTTTTCCATCATGGACTCCCACAGAAGGTTGCTCTCTATTGGAGCTGAAACCAGCATTGTCCTATTTATTGTTCGGCATAGGGTGAGAAGGAGATTGCGAGCACCACACGTGTGGGTTAAGCAATGGATCCAGAGGAGAGGGATTTTGGGGTCATATCATTCACTTCTGAAGAATCAGAGGGCTGAAGACCAGTCATCCTACAAAAACGTTCTAGGATGGATGTCGCAACCTTTGAGAAACTGCTAATAAAGATTGTGACCCGAAATATCGTGTGTCCCAAAACTACTCTAAACTCCCACTTACCTACCTGTCCCATTCCTGAAATCGGAAAAAATGACCAAACCACCAAATTGAAGATATCGCACGCTCTCATTCTTTGCCAGCTGGGCAGTGGGACAAGTAAGTGGATAGGACATTATTGTTTCTGACCACACACTCACCATATTACCTTCAACTTAGGACTAAAGCGGGTGATCCACTTTTGCGATATTGGCTTGAGACGGGGTTGCGTTCCCTTGCGATTACCTTATAAGGACTTCCGATTGCCATATAAGGTAACCGCAAGGGAACGCAACTCCGTCTCAAGCCGAAATCGCAACAGTGGATCACCCGCTTTAGTCATTTTTCCGAGTTGAGGAATTGGACAGGTAGGCCTATGTGTATAATCTGATCGTCCAAATGGGGCTTTAGTTTGTAACGTTGAATGAAGACATGATGCGATTTTTCGGTATCTCATGTGAGTTTATTGAGAGAGGAACTCAATGTCCAGTTTTCCACAAGCCGTAAACCGATATGAATACATGTAGGGTGTTTAAGAAAACTAACTTCAGGACAACGGTTTTTGTACCGAAAATGCAATAATATAATCCGGACCGGTGAAAAACAACGTTGTCGTAAAGTTAACATTTATCGTTGGATTTCAAACTCCCTAAACCTGCTTTTCCACGAGGCGTTTGCGGGCGCGGAAGAGGAGGCGGGCGCGGGTGGAAAAAATATATCCAACGTATTTCCAGGGCCGTATTTAAAGGGGGCGAGGGGGGCAGTTGCCCCCCCCTGAGCCAACCGAAAAACGTGATTTTCATGCGGATTTTGGGCAAAAAACGACAAAAAGAGGTCTTCTGCCCCCCTGAGAGGCTTCTGCCCCCCTGGACCAAAAAGTTAAATACGGCCCTGATTTCCCTTTAGCTGTTTCACTCGCACCCGCTCCCACCACCGAAAAAGCGTCCGAAAACGCCTCGTGGAAAAGCAGCTCACACCAAAACCGCGCCGGCGAAAAACGACGCGCGTTCACCGCTGGGAAAATAAGTTCAATGGATTTTCAATTATAAAAGAGTCACACCAAAGACCTTTTACTGAAAATCCATTGAACTTATTTTCCCATGCAGCGGTGAACACGCGTCGTTTTTCGCCGGCGTGGTTTTGGTGTGAACAGGCCTTTAAGCTGCTTTTCCACGAGGCGTGTGCGGGCGCGGAGGCGGGGGTGGGCGGAAGAAATCGATCCAATGTATTTTCCTTTAGCTGTTTCCACGACGCGGGTGCGGCTGCAGACGCGGTTTTTTATAATCGGTCATGTAGCGACTTTTTCCGCGTCCGCCCATTGTCACGACAGGTAGCGCTCGTACCTCGCACCGACCTGTCACCATTGTGTCCACAGGCTGCGCGAGACTGCTTGCGTGAGACTGCTTTTGCACAGACCTTTGTAGCCGTGGAACGCATCACATCGGCCAGATTTGGCGACCTCATCACAGCAAAGGAATCTTGGCCGAAAAATAAATCCAAAGTTATTGGCTTAACATTCTTTGGTTAATGCAAAAATATTTACAGATTTTTTGTGAATAATTGTACAGCAAGTAACAAATCTCATAATAAGCGAGGTTCATAGGTATTTTTTGATCATAGAAACTACAGGGATCGAGGGATCACATGATCAGCCAAGAAAGCTAGTTCGCTGAATCACCCGAAGCCATCTTGATTACCCACAATCCTGTGAGCACGGCGTAACAGATTGGTGCGAGGTATGAGCGCCTTCTGTTGTAACAATGACCTGTCACCGCGCGCTAAAGGCATCATGGGAAATTTTTGGACTACTTGTTGCATTTTCAAGATGGCGGTCGATTCCCCAGTTCATGTCCATGTCCAACCTCGTCCCCAGGGGTATAGTTCGCTCAGACAACCTCGGACCACTCGCTCACTAACCCCTGGAATCAGCTTCGGTTGCTAATCCAGGAATCTTGGACTAAGTATAGGTGGCAGCACGAGTCAAAATAATCAATTTGAAATACTAACCAGTGCTTTTTAAAATTCTTTTTACAAAAAATCATCAAACCTGGATATAGATAACCTTCTGGTTTGATGCAAAATATTTTGAAAATGTCTTTGGGTATATTCTTGGATATATTTGACGGTTTCCCGTCAACCAATCACGTGCGTTAAATCCAAAGCTGATGCCAGGGGTTAGTGACGCGACCGCCATATTGTCAGAAAGCGAACGACCCCTGGGAACGAGGTTGGTCCATGTCGGGGTCATACTACCCAAATATCATCCTTTTCTTCTCAACAATGTCATATCTATAACAATTTCTCATCAGAAATGAACCAATTAGGCCTATTTGCAAAGTTAGCAAGAAATAAGCCTCATATCGCTATTTTCATATAGTCCATTCCAGATACCTAAGGCAAATCGCACTTGGCTTGTGGTTAGTCTATTACTAACAGCTTGACCACAAACACAGCCATAAGGTGACATGCATTATTCTCTATATGGACTCGCCTGTTAAGTATTGTGCAATAGCTCGTCAAAATAGTGAACAGGGTCGTGTAACATTGCAGAGTTCAACCTAGTACCATTTGCCTTAGGTATCTGGGACGGACTATAGGATTTGCGTTCGTGGCGCAGTAGATCACGTTATTACCAAGTTCAAGTTGTGCCATATGGGATTTCATTCCTTCACGTCCGTCGCATGGGACAGTAAGCCGTGGTGCCTTGTACCTTGTGTCTTTGCAAGGGCAAGTAAAATACCCCATCCAAGTGAGGAACATGAGTAGCTTGTGATGGCCTCCTCCGTACTTACCAGGGCCAATAATGCTATAGCGTCGGCCCTGACGGAAAAATGAAATACAAATACAAGTTGTGATTTGGCTCGCGTATTTAGAAACTAACAAATTTTGGCGTGGTGCGCTGCGCGTGGACACAGGTTGGTGCGTGCACACCTAGCGCCGCCTAGCGCCGAACAATGAGATTGGCGTTCGCGTTGGCGTTTCGGGGGCTTTGCGAAAACTCTCTATTTCCTTTCAACTCCCCTGAATGATGAGACGCAATTCCAGGGAATTCCCCTGGAATTCCCACCGACCGAAGACCAATTCCCGCATCTGTGCCCGTTTCGTGGAAACACAACGCCCGCACCCGCATCCGCGCCCGTCACCGCCTACGCGTCAGCACACGCCTCGTGGAAACACAGCTAAATGACGGGTAGCGGGAGTATGTATAAACGCACGATTAGGTTTTTGCGGAAAATACGCGCCATAGGGAGCGTGACGTTCTTTTTCAGATTGAAACGTTATATACATTTTCCCCATGGCCTGAAATGCAAGCGACTGGCACCGTCATCATCGACATAAAAAATGACATTGGCATGACACTAGAGCCCAATATGACGAAGACGCCAGCAAGATTAGAATTCAAGTCGAAGGCCACCCGATCATGCATCAAAGGGAACACCACTCTCGAAGATAAACCCCAAACACATAACCTATGGGTTGTCCTTGGTCACGCCCTAGAATTGACTTTCATTTGTGTCGGGAAGAAGAGTCACAAGTGCGGCTTAGACATTTACCTGAGCGTGGGTCCAAAGGTACCAGAAGAAGTTGGCAAGCCGTATGCTCAGCTCCCTATCAAGGACGACTGTCCATGTGACCCTCCAACCGATCCGTACGTCTTATTCATATCAAAAGACAACCTGGCGGTGATGATCAATAACTTGTAAGTCAAGCACACATTTAATTCTTGGGAGACATTTTTGATAGGACGAAACATAACGATATATTAAATTCATTGGTTT
>NMRB01000663.1:202733-247820 GCA_002633025.1 Notospermus geniculatus | reverse complement strand
TGCACCAAATTTCAACCCGATCGGACTTCAAATATGGCCGCCAGGAAGCCATCTTGAAAAATGGACTTTGACCCACATTTTATAAATAGGAGTAGGTAGGATGTTTTAACCTTGTCAAACTATGTATCTAGGAACCATATAAATATATGGTAAATTTCAGTCAGATTCGACGTCAAATATGGCCGCCAGGGAGCCATCTTGAAAAATGGACTTCGACCCACACCCCGTAAATAGTGGTAGCTAGGATGCTTTAACCGTGCCTAAATATGTGTCTTGGTACTGTCTACTTATACTAGTATGCCAAATTTCGGTTCGATTGGACTTAACATGGCTGCCAGGCGGCCATCTTGAAAAATTGACTTTGGCCATGTCTCACCGGTAGTAAATTTTACGATGTTTCAATGTTGTCTAAATATCTATGCAAGTATCCTGTGCATTCCTGCTAAAATTTCAGTCCCAACGAACGTCACGTGTGGCCACCAGGTGGCCATCTTGAAAAATAGAATTTTTGACATCTGTGATCTAGACAGGAAAGTACTTCTTGGTGTGTTCAGCTTTATCCTATCTGTCCTGATACTTCAACATTCACCATGAGAGTCACAGTTTCACACTTAACCATGGAGACTTATCACAGAGGTGAGCACAATGGCCCTGGCCATTTTTTTGACATATAAATGGATAGTTTGGAAAAACAGGAATAACAAAATATTTAATAACAAAACTGAAAGTGCAGAACAGTTGTTTAATAAAATAGAAATCTATCAACATCGGTGAGGAGAATGTGTATATAATTTCTCCTGAAAAAGAAGGTAAAAAGAATGTAATAAAAAAAGGAATGCATTTTAAAAAGAATCGTAAAAAGAATGTAAAAAGAATGTACACTTGTAAAAAAGTAATGTAATGTATAGTTTGTATACATGTACATGTAGTGTAATGTATAGTTTGTAAATAAAGATACAATTAAAAAAAGTTTTGGGCGATTAAAATTTTTCTACGATCAACACGATTAATTGTCAATCGTGATCATCGCATCAAATCATATTGGATCGTAACAAAGCGCGATAGATGAATCTAATTGTGCAGAATAGGTTTCGTCCTATTTTTGTTTGACCAAACTTGGAAATTTGATCGTGTGTACCGGAGCAGGATTTTTGTTGCACGATTGACCCTGTCATGCCCAGTGCATTTACTGCTAGTTTTTAGTAGCCCTTCTATTATTGTCAGTGCGGACCGAGTTTTATGACATCATCCTGTATACGTGGCAGCCATTTTTGTAAGAATATTTGATGAATAAGATTGATCGTGTGTGGCGGGGGCCAAATTTGATCAAACATCTTTGACGAAAAAGTTGGACCAACATGTTGTATCTGTGCATTGGCACACGATACAACTGATTGTCATCCGTGTAGCTGCTCTATCTTCACGTTATAATGTGTTTTATTATTTTCAGACCGGAAAAAGACAGAAAGAATGGAAATGCTAGTGTAAATCTGAAGGTTAAAACCTGGATAACTTCTGACCACCCTGAGGTATTTCGAGTTAAGGGTAAGGATACATACATGTACAATCATGTACGTACATGTACATGACGCTGAACGTACGTGACATAAGTATAAAGCCTGTTACTACAAGCATTTGCCGTAGTAGATCAGCAAATACAACATTTGTCCAACAAGGTGTTGATATTCTTGTGGAAAATATTGTATACAGACTTTCCTATCTGCAGACGTCAACAGCACACTTACTAATGCGACAGCCTTCAATGGTACGGACTCAAATTCAACAACAACGAATAGCCCGGATACTACGACTACGACAGCGAAAACGACAACAACAACGAATAGCCCGGATACTACAACAACAGGTACAGCATGAGCTATTCCAAGAATACAAGAGATGATCTACCACAGAAATACCAAAAGCTGTCATGGATGTGTAAAAGAGTCACCATAAATTATGGGTTACCATTGATATATCATTGTTTTTGTGTGTTTTTTTGTTTAACTTTTTACAGAATTTCCAATGCCAGAAGCACTCATTTCTTCAGCTTCACCACATAATAGGCTAGGGCCAACCTGGTTTCGTAATCTACCGGTACTCTCTAAACTGAATAAAGCTATGAGCACATGGGAGGGCAACTCTCAAAGTGGTAGGCCTGGGGGTGTTTACGTCGACCCGACGAATAAAGAGCAGCGTTGGGTCAGTCTCTTCTGCTTTGAGATTTACCGTCCCTGTGCATTTAGTTTTATTGAAACCATCTTGGTTGGCTTGCTAAGTTTACCAGTCTTATATTATACTCCTGACGAAAGGAAAAGAGATGCTTGTGTCCCCGATAAAGTTAAAAGGTACATTACTGCTACTAATAGACTGGTATGATTAGATTTCTTATAATATTGCAAAAATTATCATCTGTAGTTGCAGGAAACAGTACTGTTAGCCCAGGAAATGGTACAAACAATATGAATTCGACTACACCTCCGTCGAACTCTTCTGATACAGAAAAATGCGATTCGGAGAAATTCAGACGTTACGAAAGTGAGTGCAGATTGCATGCATTGCTCATTAAGTTGAAATGGTTTAATACATGTATTAGTGAGGTTTCGCAAATCTGACGAAACACGAAGTGCGAAATAGGAAATTCGACGTCATTTCTATGACGTAATGCATTTCAGGAAATGATTGGTACCACAAATATTGCCTGCTGCAAAAGCGTCTTTTTGCGTATGGCGTTAGACCGTAGAGTTACAGTGTATATCAAACTTTGAAATTTATCTTTCGTTTCCACTTCGTAGATACGAAGGGAAATTTAAGAATTCAAGATGCACCATAACTCTCTCGACCTTGATAATATGCTAAAAGACGCACTGGCAGCAGGGACATTTGTGGTACCAACCATCTCAAAAATACATCTGTCCTGGAAATGAAGTTGAATTTCGTACTTCGTGGTTCGTCAGATTTTGCAAAACCTCGCTAGCATTAGTCCTGAAAGACTGATGTCTGACGGATCCAAGCTGAAAATAAGACACTCTATGACTCGACATTTTCAGACGTGACAAAGAAGCCGATCGCCACCGAGTACACTATTTGTTTCCGGACGATAAGGATAGTTTACCAGAGTACAGATGTGACAGGCGAATATCGAGACGACGGATGTTGGGTATGTGGTGGGGTGTTTAAAATTATATGGAATGCTAGTTCTGACGAGAGCTACATGTATATCCGAACATAGCAATGCCCCATGTGCACCGACCAGCGTTTTCGTCATTGGGAACGATTCTAGGACATTTACCCCCCCCCGGTCGCTTATCCCCGAATGTGTTTTATCTTGTTTCTCCTAGTGTATGTTAAATACTGGTGATTTCTTGACACCTTGGTTAATGTAGTTCTCTCTTTTTTTAGCCCAGTCGGTGCAGTAACACCCACCGGATTATAGCTCTTACAACCCACTTCAGCGCTTTCCTAAGCGCCATCGGCACTCCACCGAACAAAATAACCCCCGGATTAGGCTTTGCAAACCTGAACGAGAATCCAGTCTGCATGGCAGTATCACTGTCTATCATAGGACTGTATCTGGCCGTTCTCATCTGGGCAAGGAAAGCGGACAAGAGGGACAAAATGAAGGTATCACCATGTCTTTCTTTGCGACTGCGTCCGATCTGGTGTCAAAAAGCCTTTTATTCAATCACAACAAACTATTCATGGGATATAAATTGGCATATCATTGACAATGACTGTCAACTTACTGAATGTACATCAGTCTTGTTTGTTTCTGTCTGTCATATAAATCACTTTTATTGAATAAACCAGGTCCGCAGTATGAAGCATTGTTTTTCAAATTAACAAGCCTGGCGGTGACAGGGTTCACAAGGTGACTTCAGGGATGGCAAGGCACTCGGCCTCATTCACAGAAAGAAAAAACGATCTCATCTCGAGATAAAATGAATCTCCAACTCTTGTCCCTAAAATGAGTTTCTTTTGCAACTCGAATAGACATAACTGGGTCTCCGCCACTTGAGATGACATTGTCTCCAACTGGTTAAAATGATTCTTAGCTGTCTCCACCGGATTGTCTGTTGTCTCGAATCAAATAAACAAGTGATGTCTCCATATATAAAAAAAACGTTTCACACCCAGTGGGTTTCCAACACAGGACCCTCTGATCGCAAGTCGGATACCAGAACCACCACACCACAGAGCTCCTCATGAGCAGATTTTGGTTCCCCTCGGTTTGTTTCCAATTTTCTCCAGCTGATGCCCTGTCCCATCGAATGGAGAACTGAAAAAACTCAAAATGAGTAGACTTTGTCTCCACTTCAGAATGAGACTCCAGTTGCAGTTATCCCCAGTCGATGTGTTCCCCCAGACTTCAGCAGCCGTATAAACACACATGATGCCGTTTACACAACAACCAGTGATTAACAGTCCTGTCCACGAAAGGGAGTATGGCAATAACATTACGCAATACACATAATCTACTACCTGGCCTGCGCACTGCGTACATACAACAGTAAACCGCTTCACTCACTCACCGCGAATAAAGCAATAGAGACCCATGGCAGGATAACCTCAAAGTCTGCCTATATAATTCCACGTCAGCGTCAACATCAGCCATTTCACGAACTCATCACAGAATGGCAAAATGTTTAGGAATTATAAATTCGAATAATATCAATCGACATTATATTTCGCCACACGCTTCTAAGAATTTTATCGTTCAGAAACCGATATACACATGTACCCTCTAAAATCCACTCCAAAATACTTTTGTAAAAAATTCACAGCGTTTCTGTTCGAAACTTCTCACACAGATAAAACAACCATGCTAGAATATGACTGCACGCCAAAATTCAAACCTGTCTGCTCCTTCAACCACTGAGAAAGCTGAAAATATTGCTAGACATACACAGACATGCCGGACACTGTTGAAAATAAGGGAGGGTCACCTTGTGAATCAATACTCAGGTGGCAATATGTCAGTCAATATATCCTGCTTTCCCCGTTTTCCATAGGTCGGAGTCACCCCGATGGCCGACAACCATCCCAGCGATAAGTATTTGTATACAATCACTGTGTACACTGGCTTCAGGAACAATTCAGGTACCACAGCTAGAGTGGCTTTTATCCTGGTTGGCGACGAAGATGAGACAAAGCCACGGACGTTTAAAGATGAAAAGCGGGTAACACTGAAAAAGGGTTCGGTTGATACGTTCTTAATGGCTGTCCCGAGATGCCTTGGGAAACTTTCTCACCTGAGGTAAGGGTTGGCAACCTGTACGATCGGAAATCGCCATAATTTTCTCACCAATCGTTGTTTTTCGCTCGGTTTGCAAAAAGCGGAGCGTTTAATGTGATGGTGTCGTCTTTCCTTTCGTGCCTCTCTTTGTCAGTCTGTTCATAAACTTTTTCTTGTCCTTGCCATAACTTCAGGTGTTTGGATCTCATGGTCTGAACATCTTGGAACGACTCATCCGTGACCTGAAGAATGAACATTTCATTCTTCATTTCACAACGTTATTTTTGTACCGAAAATGCAAAATCTGGTTAATGTGTAGTATGAAAAATGACGTTCCGGTTGTCGTAAAGTTTACGTATATCGTTTGATTTCTAAACCTCCCTATTTTCTGATGGAAAACGAAACGTGAGAAGTGAACAGCTCATTTCTTACAACAGCACAACCCTGATAGGTACAGGTGTATTCGACCTTCCCCTTCCAGATAAATGTAGATCGGATTATCAATCAGTGGCCTGTGGTCGACACAAGGAGAAACATGTATGGGCCAAATTCATAAAGGGTGGAACTTCACTAAATGCACGCACCTCCATACATTTGACGAAGTTACGGGCGTCTGTCTTAAACACCCTTTATGAATTTGGCGAAAATGTCTCCATTTCAGGATTTGGCATGATAATTCCGGTGCCGCACCTGCGTGGTATTTCAGCCGCATGATGATAGAAGACGTACAGACGGAGAAAAAGTTCTACTTCATCTGTGACCGGTGGCTTGCGGTAGAAGAGGATGATGGCATGGTAGGAGGCATATTTCTGGATATCAAAACTTCCCATCATACACTTTATAATCATCAAAACATTTTGCTTATAGGTTTTGTGACGAGATATGATATGTTTGTGACGAGGTATGATAATTTTTGTTCGTGGTAATCTCGCATATACTCTAAACTCCCACTTAATACGTACCTGTCGCATTCCTGAACTCGGAAAAAATGACAAAAACCCAAGATGAAGATATCGCACGCTGTCATTCTTTGCCAGGCTCGGCAGTGGGACAAGTAAGTGGACAGGACATCATACCCCCACCCCATTATCTTCAACTTAGGATTTAGTCCATCATGACCATCCTTGGAATTTTCATCTAGTCTTTCATGTTACAGATAAGTCGACTGGTACCCGTGGCAGGCGAGGCAGAACTGACAAGCTTCCAGCATCTTTTTTGGTCAAAGACAAGTCGGAAGCTTACCGATGACCACATCTGGTTTTCTGTTCTGCACCGACCGGCCAGGAGTCCATTCACCAGGGTCCAGCGTCTGACTTGTTGCCTGTCTCTCCTGTTCTGCACAATGATGGCAAATATCCAATGGTTTGGAAGAGAAAAGGACGTTGACCAGCCAGGCGTCTTACGAATCGGTCCCCTTGCCATATCTGTAATGTCCTTATGGGTTACCTTCGTGACAACTCTCACGGTATTCCCTGTCAACCTCATCATTGTCAGCCTATTCAGATATCGGAAACCGCGCACTACAAGGAAGGTCGAACCGCCATTACAAGAACACGCGCATCTTTCCGAGCTTGAACTCTCTGATATGACCAAGTTGGAAGATTCGCTGAACACATCGCATAGTTCATCCGACTTCAACAATTCCGGCGGATCGTTTACCATCAATAACATGGATCAGCCGATTATACCATCGGAGAAGAAACCGAAACCGAAACCACAGGAACCGAAGAAAAAATGTCAAATTGTCCCGTTTCCTTGGTGGGTGATTTTCCCTGCTTACGGTCTGGCCTTTGGTAGCGTGGCTGCTGCATTTTACGTGATCGTAGAGACTGGTGGAACACTTGGTTACTATGGAGCAGGCCAGTGGCTTTCTGCAATGTTATTTGGTGTTGTAGAGTCGATCTTCCTCTCCCAGCCAATAAAGGTAGGTGTTCTACAGCAATATTGTGATTATTTAGCATGCAGTTGTGATTGAAAGAGTATCATATTTCATGTTGATCAACAGTGTTGCAGGGAATTTGTTGATAATAGGGAGTTTTCGCAAAGCCCCCGAAACGCCGACGCGAACGTCTATCCTATTGTTCGTTGCTCTCTTCGTGGCATCGAACAATGGGATTGGCGTTCGCGTTGGCGTTTCGAGAGCTTTGCGAAAACTCCTTATTCAGGGGCGTAGCCAGCGGGGAGGGTTGCCCCCCCCCAGAGCAAAAAGGGACAAAGCAAATTTTTCCTCTAAACGGTCATTTTCCCTCTTCGAGTCAAGTTATTGTGGTGTCAGATGTCGGGAAAATGCATCTCAGAGGATGTAGATATTCAATTTTTTCTGGGGGAGGACCCCCCACCTGACCCCCTCCGACTTCGCCCTCCAGACTCAATCAATTTTGCCCCCCCCCCCCGGCCATAAAAGCTAGCTACGCCCCTGTTCATGATGTAGAATGCTCTTCAAACCAGATTGTTGCCATGGCTATTTTCTATGCCTTGGTCATCCGGAAGCCTGATCAGGAGGACGAGAATGAGCGCCAGGAACCAGAGGGCCTAGGCTCGGATGAAGAATGGGTGTATAACCCTGAGAAGAATGAGGAGTATGCGGCGGAATGTATGGTCGGCTACCCGCCACCGGACACTGGTGAACTAAAGGAAGCCAGAGAAGAAAAGTAACACAGATTATTGGATTTGCCTGTATCTGATGCATGGAAATGATAATGTCAACTTTATGGACAAAATCAACATGTTAATAGAAGTGCAGGCACACTTAGGCTAAGTGTGGTCTTAGTGTACTCTTAACTATTGTTCATAAATCCCCACACAATAGTTAAGAGTACACTAAGATCACACTTAGGCTTAAGTGTGCTTTGTGAATCAGGCCCCAGGTTGTATCATGCTTGGGCACTGAGTGGCCAGGACGTCATGTAGGAGAACTACTGCACTAGGTTACCATGTTTCTTGCGAAGGTCTACTGGCTCTACATGTACATGTAGTGTACTTAGTGGTCAGTACACAAGAATTATGCATGTGGCAACACGAACCCTTCCAGGACACTGTTACGTTTCCCTGCTCATCACGATAAAATCATAACATGTGCATGAACGTGGACCCACTTAATTCTAACANTTTACTTCTTATTTCTAAACCTCCGTAGTAAAGCCCCGTTTCCACTAATGGCGTGGTTTAACAATGACTGGTTCGTCTCCAAATTGTGGGTGTCTCTTGTTCCTATACATGATCAACTGACTTTCTCCTTGCTATTTAGGTAAAGACTACGAAGCAGTTATGGCAATATATTAACAACACTCTCCTGCCGACTATTTATGGAGAATACTCTTACAAGGGAGAAACTGTCAAGACCAAGAATGGGTTTGTTGCCGATGGATTCGGCTACTTAATTGGACAACCCCGATTGCGACTTCTTCGCTTGAAGAATGGTAAGATAGTCAAAACTATCCCTTGTTATGGGCGGTTATTGTTGCTATTTTCATTAGAACATGCGTAAAGCGTGAGGCAGAAAACTCACCGAAAAATACGTGCACACGCGAGCTATCTGCTGAGCAAACGGTCTCGAATGACTTTTTGCTCAGCAGGTAGCTCCAGTGTCCGGCAAGCTTAAACGGCGGGACGACGAACCGCTAGGAACCAAAATGTTGCCCGGCAGCAGTAGGCCTACATGTAGTTCTATATTCGTATTTATTAGAAACCTTCCAAAAGCATTACTTTTCCGTTACTTTCAGAAACATGCAAGGTGCCGAAAGATGTCAAAGAATACTTCAACAGTTGTCGGGGTCCATACAGCATACTCAATGAGGACGAGACTAAGTACAAAGTGGGCTGGCAATTCCCTAACTACTCCGGTAAGTCTAACTACGATCTGTGTCCACTACTTCATGGTCAGAGTGAACCTGTTTCATTTTCGTTTTGGTTCTCGGATCACTTCCGATAGGCCATGTCGATTTAGAGGAATCGAAGGAATCAGGGGAATCGGGCTGGAAACTCCAGAAAATCACCGTATGATAAAGTATAAAATTACCAGAATAGTGTCTGATCATCTTCGATGATCGAAGGCCGATCTGCTCACCACTATGTTACACCGCACATCACCCTTCGAGAAAGTGACCGGTCCACGACGTATGTGCCGCCTCGAGAAGAAGAGGCCAATCAGAATCGGTGTTGTAAAATTTGAATCGTGGTACAAAGAGTTGTAGCCGAAGACCCGATATAAAGTGTCATATGATTGGTCGACCGGTAAAGTTGGCATGGTGCCAAGATACGCCGCCGACTGGTCTATTTCTCGAAGGGTAATGTGCGATGTTACGCAGTGGAGAGCAGATTAGCCTTCGATTATCGAAGATGTGTCTGATGGGCTGCAGACTGAAGTGCAACTAGAAAGTGCCTGAGTATGACTCCGGTTGGGGTAGAAAATTTGCGAAATTCGGATACGACTTTGTCGGATACATGTACTAGTATTCTTGTCACTTTGTGTGTCGTTTTTTGTGCTGTATTTTGGATATCAGATAATGCTAGGAGGTGAGATAATAAAAAGAACATCGGGACAGTTGACATCACTCTCGCACTGAATAAGGAACGTAAGCTACTCCATGTTCAACTCGAAACATCATTTCTTCGATGAAATCTTTCCAGATCCAAGCGACAAGCCTGCTGTACCGTGGTCTTTCCAGTCAGCACTGGTGCTGCTCGGCTATCCATACGTGGGTAAAGTAGGGGTTTACGGTGGCGGTGGCTATGCGGCTGATCTTGGAACGACTTTATCGGAGGCCAGACAAATAATGCAGGAGCTTTACGACAACAATTGGATCGATCAACTTACGCGGGCGATTTTTGTTGAATTCGTTGTGTACAATGGGAATGTCGACGCCTATACAACGTCACAGTTGCTTTTCGAATACTATGAAGGGGGTGGTAAGTAGAATACACGGAAGACGGTGTATTGGTAACCCATCTCAAAATGTGTCATCATTGATGATATTTTGGGCCAAGGTATATGCGTGTCAAGTTTCAAAGAAATATCTCTTGCGGTTTGCTCAGATGCACGATCCGTAAGTTGGTCTCTTATTCTCCCCGGGTTACCCAACAAAAGCTGAAATTAATTCAGCTACATGTATTACAGTAACAAAGAGAGGCTCTTCAGCAATGAGTTGATGACCTAACAGGGTAGTCAGGGGTCTTGTCACGTTGGAGACTTGTGCCTGGTTTTCCCAGACTGGGTCACACATGTGCATGTTCATTATAATGGATGAATTGAATATCCAACTAAAGGTTCTTACAGGTCGACACTGCATCTTGAAGCAACCATTCTGCATGATGCATCGTGTAGAAATCGCTGACCTCTTCCTACACTCTGCAGCAAGCAACCAGATTCCGTGTTCAACGCTTTAGGATTTTCTCGTGCGACCAATCAGAAGCCTCGGTTCTCATGCGGTAATTTATTCAATACGAGTGCGCCGTTCAACTTCGTTGCGAACAACACTAACCTGCTGGTACATAATTGACTTCCCACTGCCAGTCCTACAACAGAATAACAAATAGTCTCCATCGAATATTGCCTCCGCGGCTTCTTTTTGAGTACTTGTAAGCCCTTGCAGGGAGACTTTGCATTCGAATAAAGTTTCATCGAGCCCGCCATCTTGTCATCATACCCGAGCTGCCGATGCAAGCTCTGCCGTGATTGGTTGCTATTTTTGGGACCGGGGAATTAATCCTTGAACACGGAATATGGTCTGCTTGCGTGAAGGTCAAGGGAGGAGAAGCCGAGTCTTGACCTGAACTCAGTGAAGATGGAAGCAACTCGCGGCAACTAGCTTTCCGGTGATGGAAGCAACTCGGAGTGACTGATCAGTTGCCCATTTTGTCGACCTGAGCGCGCTTGCGTCTCCGAGCAACTGCCGGATTCGCTAGTTGCCCATGTTCTACTTTTCGGCGACTAATTGTTGGACTGGACCGAGGGCATGGAAGACGCGCTGTCGACATAAGCCTGCTGTTTGAGGTACTAGTAACTCAGTGCCAGTTGCTCCGAGTTCTTCTCAATCACTGAAATGTCCACCTGCTCGTGGTGGTTTTTTGATCTGCGACGGATCCGTCTAGTTGCTTCAAGACGCAATGTCGACCTGTCGGCCCCTTAATGTAAGAGTGTGTTTTCTTTTACTGTACGTGTACCGGTATATAGGTATTGTGAGCTACCCTCGGCTTCACACGATGCATCTCGATCAACATTCCGGTAACCTTGTGGGCCTACTGGTGGCTGCAGAGATTGTCATTGTCCTGTGCATGTTTTACTTTATGGCCCATGAGATCAAACAAATGCATCAACAAGGACGAGAATACCTCAAGGTAATTTCTGAGTGTTTCTTTTATTATGGTCCCCACACACACAGTGTGGGGACCATATTGTTATCACTCAGTTAGGAAAATCCTGCTTCTTTTTCTTCCACACCATCAATTGGGAGACGATCCCCACTAAACGGCTAATTGCACACCTAATCAATCACCACCACCACTTACATGTACTTCATGTTTGTATCCAGTGCTGATGACAAAAAAATTTTCAAAATCTGATCATAAATAATGATTTTGAAGGCATTTTGCACGGCTCTTCTGACACTCGCACGCACTCCCTCGTCTCTAACTCAGTAAACAGAACCACGTGCAGTGAAGGTCACATCAATGTGGCAAAATCAGAATTTTAAGGCACGCTTAGGTACTCCGTGACGTCATCACTGGTATGGCTGTTCCGTCGGTATGGTCGGAGGGGGTGTAATCTATTTTAGATGGTGAACACATGTTCTTTGTTTACAATTTGGACTGGAATTCTGGTGGCGGTCTGTGTCATGACCAAATTGATTATCCCGCCACGTATCTGCGTATACATGTAGTTACTTGCCTTCAAATCTTTGCACGTGTGGACTTTGACAATAAGGCATTTTGGTGGGTCAAGGAAGTCAACGCCACTTTAACCCTTTGTCACCCATATACTTCTGCTGAAATAAATCACCAATTCATTTCTTTATTAGGAAAGATTGCAGGAAATGTGTTGATTTGACTTTTTTCAAGTCATCCCCGAGTCACACATTGAAACTGAATTCAGCATTAACCCTTTGCCACTCAGTACCTTAATAATACCGGCATATATTCACCACTCAGTTGTCAATTCAATTTCACAGTAGATCTGCCCCCAGGCCAAACAGAGCAAAAAATCTCACAATTTGGCATCTCCATCCAGTCATCTTTGATGTAAAGCAAATTTTGCTCTTTCACTCAGCAAGTGAACCTTCCGTTCCGTTTTCCTGTGTGGGGACCATCAAATTTGCTGTCAAGCAAATTTCACAGTTCTAGTTTGCTTCGTTATTTGTTGGGATAAAAGTGAGCTTTCGCAAATCTGTCGGAAATACGAAATAGGAAGTACCAAATTCGACTTCATTCCCATGACGTAATGTATTTCAGGAGATGGTTGGTAGCCTACCGGTGTACCACAAATATCGCCTGCAGCCTATCGGTGTACCACAAATATCGCCTGCAGCAAGAGCGTCTTTTAGCATTTGACGTTACCGATAGAGTTACGGTGTATATAATAAAATTGAAATTTATCTTTCGTTTCCGTTTTGTAGTGGAAAGAGGCCTTATGAATGGCTTTTATTTTCAGGGTTTCTGGAACTGGTGGGAAGTTGTTTTGCTTCTTCTTGGCATTGTTACCATTATCCTATTCTTCATGAGGTTCGCCTCGTCACAGTTCTTAGAAAGTTATATTGCCAAGAACAAGGGCAAATTTATCAATTTCCAATACTTGATACTGTTGGACGAGGTAAGGAAAAACGGAGTAGGGTGTATTCTCTTGGTACAATTTCAGTAGCGCGACAGAAGTGATAGGATTTATGCCATTAATCTTTGTTCGTTCAGGGGGTAACAAGGGTTGTGATATCGCTACGACGCCCTCGTTGGAGTCGTGACGTAGCAACGTGGAGTTCCACGGTGCCATGCAGGAAAGAGCTACCAAACTGATTTATCCAACTGGTTGCCAATGAAACAGGACTGCGAAAAAGAAGTGTTTTTTGACTCCGTGTTTTCAATTCATCCTTTCGGAACCTGAACCACACTCCACTGACCAGTCTTTTTTGAATTCTAGGTGTACTGCTATATCATCGGCATGCTAACATTCACAACGACAATGAAACTTCTCAAACTGTTGAAGTTCAACAAAAAGATGTCCATGCTTGGAGATGTCTTGAGATACGCCGCCTGGTACCTCTTTAACTTCACCATCGTCTTCCTCATCATGTTCTTTGCCTACGTTCAAATGGCTTACCTATTCTTTGGGCGGGATGTCCTGGATTTCAAATCAGTACTCAACGTGATGGAGACGTTGTTCGTCATGTTATTGAGTGAGTAGTCATCATGCATCCAATTAAATACTTGTCGTTTTCAGGGTTTTTGTTTGGAACGGCAAACCAAGAAATCCCTGCATGGACGTCTACCAAGATACTTGCTTCGTATATAAGCATCGAGTTAGGGGGACCCTCTCAAAAATACCCTTAGTACTACGCTATGGGGGGGGGGAACAATTTGAGGGACAGAATTCCAATTTAGAAAAGTGAAGGCACTTTGTAGAAAGTAGTTTCATAGAATCTTTTCATTTACTCACGTGTTATTGTATATGTACATGTAGCTTTCACATACAGTAGCCTATGTGGTGATGTACACATTCTGTGGCCTAGTGGGGGAATTAAAATTCCCCACTGAACCACAGAATGTATATTTACTGTACCTATGAAACTTCAGAATTGGCTCAAGACCACTATTTTTCTCAGAATACTGTCAAATAAACTTGGAATTTTCTTCAACAAGTTGTTTTTAGGGCGTGTTACCATCTTGGAATGAAATAGGACAAAATTTCACTGGGGACAAGACAGAAGTGAAAAATATTTCCATAGCTTCAAAGTAGTTTTGACAGACGGCCCCTTGATAGTTCCCTCGTTGGTGCGCATGGAAACTGCCGCAACTACATGTATCAACTTATATATTTTCTTCTGGAAGTTGTTTTTAGTGATTGTGCCTGAAGAAGGCCTCGCCAGGGCCGAAAATTTGCAAAATTTTCAGACGATTTTTTCATATTTGATAAGAACAACGGGCATTAATATCTTACAACGGGTGCTATCGAATTAATTTCAGACAAATTCGACTTTCGTGCTATGGTGGAAGCGCAGCCAATATTAGGACCATTTTTCTTCTTCCTCTACTCACTCTTCATCTCCATGATCCTTATCAACTTCTTCCTGACGATTCTCTGCGAGGCGTTCACTGCGGTCAGGTTGGACAAAGTCAAGCAGTCGAACGATCATGAGATTGTTGATTACATGGTGGGAAAGCTGAAACTCTTTTTGAACGTGAGGTCTGCGCAGCACCGAAGGCCAAATCCGACAACGATGGATTATATTCCAGGTATTAAAAAAACATATTTCAAGTGGGCGAAAAAAATGACCCTCCCCAGAAATTCTAAATATGAATTCAACACTTTAAGCTGGAATCTATATGTACATGTACGTACATTGTAATTGATCTTCCAGTCTTGAAATTATATTTTAGTTTCATATCTTAAAGGACAGCCAGTCTGCCAGAGTGAAAATAGAACCTGAATCCGAAAATTTCAAATGTCGCCAACTTACACTGTTAGAAATTTTTCTAATAATTTTACAGAAATTACCTGCAGCAGAGTCCCTGGAACTTTCTGTATTAAATTTACATATGGTACATGTTTTCCTGTACTCACTTGGACTTGTTTCCAGAATGATGCTTTCTGAGAGCAGTAAGATACGTGGCAGCAATGATGGCCTGATATCGTCAAGTTTGCGGTGGCTGGCACGAAGATCGTTATCGTCTTCACCTCGCTTGGTGTACTGGCCGTTTTAGAAGAACAGGTCCCGTTCTGAATGCGGAAAAAACTAACGGACGGACGCCACACCACGCTATGGCTGAATTTACATCGAGGCGCACGCGACACGAACACGCTGCGGACAAAGGTTTCATGGGGTGAATCCTTTGTGAAGCCATTGATCGCCTGCGTGTTCGTGTCGCGTGTGCCTCGATGTCCACTAAAATAACCAATGTTTCTTTTTGCCCCTTTTCAGCACCCGGTGAAAGTGGAGACAAGTTTGAGGAATATGAGGAAGGTATCGACAGGTTCATGCAGCTCGTGGAAAGTTACTTCAAAGATGACCCAATCCACCGGAAGATGCTCAACAAAGCATCTCGGGCAGCGGGAGCCAATGGAAAAGAGTTATTGAAACCACGTGTTAGGGCAATCAAAATTGCATGATCGGATACATTTGAGGCTATTGAAACAAGGACCCAAAATCTCAATATATCATATATGTCATATACGTTGTATTCTTGTAGTGCTGTCGCACTGTAGCCTATAGCCAATAGTTCATACTCCGCCACACGACCATCGTCGCCGTTGCTGAAGTACGAAATCAACTGCGCAAAATCGGCGTCCAGATTTTGATCGCGCGTCGGACGCAGATGGCCGTTCGTCGAAGTATGAACTAGGCTCTCAGATCATGAATTCACGTTCCCACAAATGTGGCTTTTCACAGATGAGCAACTTTAGTACCAAGGGCTTGCTTCATGAACACTACTGAAGCCACTTCATTAACTGCCCGTCCTCTCAAAACAGGGTCATTCAGTACGCATCTCCGACGTCGCACCTCTTCTGACCCTGTCACATTCCGTGCCTTTTCGACGAAAACCCACCGACAGATTATCTGTCGTCAAATTGGCCAATCAAAAGCTAGCTTAGAGCGGGGTCCTGGCATAAAACCAACCCCGAATACAAGTGACCTATAATTTTTAACGGGCCGATGTAACGCTCTTTCCCATTGGCTGCTATTTCGGGAGGCTGGGAAAATCCACGGAATAAATGGCTCTTACTTTAAATCGGAACCTCCCGGCAATGGGATAAGAAGTGCTGAATGAAAAATATTCATGTCGCATAATGATCATAAAAATGCATGAAATGAATAATATCGAACAAGACATTAATATGATAAGTGGTATGTTTTTATGCATTTCGACGCAGTATAACAAGTTTATTCGCCTTTGATACAAAACAATAGCAAGAGGTGGGAGTAACTGGAACAGCCGGCCTCCCCATTCAGAAGTGACTGATTAGCTCAGGGCATAAGGGAGGCGATGGCCGAGCGAAATGACCTGAGTCTCAGGATGTAACTGCCCCGGTATTAAATAACAATTGCTTTATGCTCTGGAATAAAATATTGAATACATGCATGTTCCAGACATGCTTAATAAATTTGGGTCTCAAAATAACCTCGTGGAATTAAATCAGAAAATAAACTCAGAAGTATCAAAGTTGCAGACTGGCTCAAAGCTAACAAATTGTCCATTAACATCACAAAAACGAACTATCCAAGGTACAAAAAGCACAAAATTGACACACTAAATGATAATAANAAGACCACTATTTTTCTCAGAATACTGTCAAATAAAATAAACTTGGAATTTTCTTCAACAAGTTGTTTTTAGGGCGTGTTACCATCTTGGAATGAAATAGGACAACATTTCACTGGGGGGGGGGGAGGGAGGGGGGTCATGATCAAGACAGAAGTGAAAAATATTTCCATAGCTTCAAAGTAGTTTTGACAGACAGCCCCTTGATAGTTCCCTCGTTGTTGCGCATGGAAACTGTCGCGACGAACGTTGCACAACTACATGTATCAACTACATGTATATATATTTTCTTCTGGAAGTTGTTTTTAGTGATTGTGCCTGAAGAAGGCCTCGCCAGGGCCGAAAATTTGCAAAATTTTCAGACGACTTTTTCATATTTGAAAAGAACTAGGGGCAGTAATAACTTACAACGGGCGCTATCGAATTAATTTCAGACAAATTCGACTTCCGTGCTATGGTGGAAGCGCAGCCAATATTAGGGCCATTTTTCTTCTTCCTCTACTCACTCTTCATCTCCATGATCCTCATCAACTTCTTCCTGACGATTCTCTGTGAGGCGTTCACTGCGGTCAGGTTGGACAAAGTCAAGCAGTCGAACGATCATGAGATTGTTGATTACATGGTAGGAAAGCTGAAACTCTTTTTGAACGTGAGGTCTGCGCAGCACCGAAGACCAAATCCGACAACAATGGATTATATTCCAGGTATTAAAACTTATATCGAGTGGACGAAAAAAAGACCCTCCCCAGAAATTCTAAATGAATAGCACACCGCCCGGTTTCTATTTTTACCAGCGAAGGTCGGACAAATATTAGATAACAAGTAGACTTTACTGAGTGACCACATTGTCGATGGTGAGACAGGACAAAAGCAGGGTCGGACAAACATAATGAAATTGACACGTCCGACGTCGTCACTCAGGCGGTTCGCTATTCAACACTTTAAGCTGGAATCTATATGTACGTACATGTAATTGATCTTCCAGTCATGAAATTATATTTTAGTTTCATATCTTAAAGGAGGGCCAATCTGCCAGAGTGAAAATGGTGATGCGTGGCCATCAGCAGCACACGAGACCACTGAGTGGTGACGTCTGCTGTAAACCGGCAACCGCCACAAAAATTGCCGACCACGAAAATTGCCTGTACGAGCAACGAAAGTGGTAAAGTGTGCTGCTAGCTTAGGCGCGCTATAAATAACCAATGTTTCTTTTTGCCCTTTTCCAGCACCCGGTGAAAGTGGAGACAAGTTTGAGGAATGTGAGGAAGGTATCGACAGGTTCATGCAGCTCGTGGAAAGTTACTTCAAAGATGACCCAATCCACCGGAAGATGCTCAACAAAGCATCTCGGGCAGCGGGAGCCAATGGAAAAGAGTTATTGAAACCACGTGTTAGGGCAATCAAAATTGCATGATCGGATACATTTGAGGCCATTGAAACAACGACGCAAACCCTCAATACAGGCCTATATCATACGTCACATAAATTATGTTGTTTTCTTCTAGTGCTATCGCACTGTAGCCTATAGCCTAGTTCATACTCCGCCGCACGACCATCGTCGGCGACCGATCGCGCAGTCTCGTGTTCGACGCCGACCCCGTCGCACGATTTGGTCGGCGCGTCCGATCGCGAGATTGTAATTACTTGAATCATGCCAAAAGCGTCGCCGTCGCTGAAGTATGAATCAACTCCGTGAAATCGGCGTTCAGATTTTGATCGCGCGTCGGACGCAGATGGCCATTCGTCGAAGTATGAACTAGGCTCTCAGATCATGAATTCACGTTCCCACAAATGTGGCTTTTCACGGCAACTTTAGTACGAAGGGCTTGCTTCATGAACACTACTGAAGCCACTTCATTAACTGCCCATCCTCTCAAAACAGGGTCATTCAGTACGCATCTCCGACGTCGCACCTCTTCTGACCCTGTCACATTCCGTGCCTTTTTGACAAACCCCACCGATAGGTCACATTCCGTGCCTTTTCAACAAACCCCACCGACAGATTATCTGTCGTCAAATTGGCCAATCAAAAGCTAGCTTAGAGCGGGGTCCTGGCATAAAACCAACCCCGAATACAAGTGACCTATAATTTTTAACGGGCCGATGTAACGCTCTTTCCCATTGGCTGCTATTTTGGGAGACTGGGAAAATCCACGAAATAAATGGCTCTTACTTTCAATCGGAACCTCCCATATTGCTGAATGAAACATACTAATGTCGCATAATGATCATAAAAATGCATGAAATGAATAATATCGAACAAGACATATGATAAGTGGTGTGTTTTTATGCATTTCAACGCAGTATAACAAGTGTATTCGCCTTTGATACAATACAATAGCAAGAGGTGGGAGTAACTGGAACAGCCGGCCTCCCCATTCAGAAGAGACCGATTAGCTCAGGGCATAAGGGAGGCGATGGCCGAGCGAAATGACCTGAGTCTCAGGATGTAACTGCCCCGGTAATAACAATTGCTTTATGCTCTGGAATATATAAAATATTGAATACATGCATGTTCCAGACATGCTTAACAAATTTGGATCTCAAAATAACCTCGTGGAATTAAATCAGAAAATAAACTCAGAAGAATCAAAGTTGCATGCTGGCTCAAAGCTAACAAATGGTCCATTAAACATCACAAAAACGAACTACATGTACACATATAATCTTCGAGGCCTATTGAGATATGCCTAAAGATCCACCAGAAACTAAAGCATAGTCTACATCCAACAGCATACAACAACGGTGTTTGGAAGACATGTGATGTGTTGTATCGTCTGGACAGGCTCATTCAACAGTGTCCAACAGCAACCAACCTGTTGGATGAAGAATAATATGCTCATTTCTTTTCAACAACGCCCAACATGAGTGTGTGATTTGGATAGTGTGGACGGCCTCATCCAACAAGATGAAACTTGGACCAACATCAAAGTTGGATGTTGTTGTATACCTGAAGTTGTATCGTGTACACTCTGCTTTAATTTCCTCGGTTTAACTATTCACAAACATCTCCACTGGTATTCTCATACTAGAGTCATATCCTTAAAGCTTTCAAATTCAAGGGCGATAGGAATTGTAAATCATCAAACATCTTGTTCCTCTTTGTCTTAACTACTAGTATCATTTGTTGTCTTGGGGCTATGGCTTCAACAACATACAAATTACAAAAGAAAGCTCTTCGTATAATTACACATCGTCATTTTATAGCTTAAGGCTCGTCTACACGATCATACATTTGTTCAAAACATCATCATACATTTGTATGATGATGTCCAAGCTTGTTTGTCGATTTCTGTCTTGTGACAATGCAGCTAAAATTTTGAACATCATCATACATTGTTCAAAGCAGCATCATAATCTTGTATGATGATGTTCAAGTTTGTTGCGGATTTCGATCTACAGTCCAACATTCATGGACATTGTATGATGAAGTATGATGGAGAAAGGATAATGTTGGTAGTCCGAACACTTCCTCCTGTTGCTCATTTGCAGAACTGATGGCCGCAACAAGAGTCAGATGAAGCCTATCGCGGGGGGTCTATTTTGATTGGTCCGTCCATCTCCAGGTCGTGTTTTGAATACATTTAGTGCATGGCAATCGTATCACTTGACAACGCTGCTCTCAGGCATTTTACTTGCTGTTTCAACCAGCTACACTCGCAATCATGCACAGCATCGCCATCTTTACAGTTTGAGGTCACGTGATACGGGAACCAACAATCCGTGATCTGATCATGCTGATGACGTAGAACCAAAATCTGGTTCTTCGTTTACTCATCATCTGACTCTGTATTAGCGTCCAGCAGATTCTAAAAATAGCAATACGAGTCAGACGTTCGGACTATAATGTTGGATACTGTTCAAGTTTGTTGGGAAAACCGTCCACACGATCATACATTTGTCCCTGAACATCATCACACATTTTTTTTGGGATGTTTTGCATTGGCAAGATGAAACATGCAGCTAAAAATTTGAACATCATCATACATGTTCAGGTTTGTTGGGAAAACAGTCCACACGATCATACATTTGTCCATGAACATCATCATACAAATTTGAACATCATCATACATGTTGGTTGCTGTTCAAGTTTGTTGGGAAAACAGCCTACACAATCAAATATCTGTCCATGAACATCATCATACAAATGTATGAGGATGTTTTGAACAAATGTATCATCGTGTAGACGGGCCTTTACACAGAACTTACTTTATGTACAACTCCTTCATAACAAACAATCAAATTCACCATCACAATACGAGAACCAGACAAAACCTGGTGAACCCTTTTTGTAGACATGCCTTTCATTTTGGTTCCAGAAGCCGCCGCTAGGGTTATACTAGAAGGCTTCGGTTCTGGTTGCCATCTTTGCGGCATAAAAGTTGTCGCGGATCTATTTTTAGATCATTATGTTGACATCACGGGTTATTTTTAGAAACGTAGCGACGTGGGTGCAACATGTAAATGTAATCGAACATGCCGAATCGCGCGGAATGGCAACACCGAGGAAGTTTCTTGATGAGAATGTCTGTATGTGTTGCAGATCTGTAACAAAAGCTCAAAATCATCGCCGACGCCGTTTTTTAGACCTGGGGAAAATGAAATTTTACGGGAAAATGGACTCCTACAATGACGTAAACAATGAAATGGCAGCCAGAACCGATGCCTTCTAGCCCTAGCGGTGGCTTCGGGAACCAAAATGACATGCCTTTGCGAAAAACAGACCGCTCTACTGTGCTGCCTACATTTTTAACTCATTACCTCCAATAATGTCTGATAAAATTCATAGTCACAGTTTTCATGGTTTCACAACCTACTACAACAAGAGGCCCGTGGGCCTTGCGCTCAGCTGACTATGCCCTCCCAACTCAAGAGGTTGAAACAGGGGAAAAGAGGACAAGTACGAATAATTCACCTTTGAAATGGTTATCATTAAGCAAATATATAGCTTACAGTGTGGAAATCGAAAGGAACCTTCTCCTCAGAGAGACAAACCCTCGCAAAAAAATTCAGGTCGATTGGTCAAAGCGTTCTCAAGTTAATTGACGGCTAGTTTGGGGCTAGAACTTAACATAGACATAAATCAAATCATTTGTGAGAGGTCCATCACGACATAACATTTTTTGTTTCATTTGAGTAGCAGGAAATGTAACAAAAAAGCACTGATACTTTTTATTAGTAAATGGGTGAACACCAAAGAGAGAACAGCCCATTACAATATTGAAAAGTGTTATCGAAATGTATTGTTGGTGTGACTCTGGTCAGAATGCTGGTGGCATTACTAAATGAACAAATGTACTGTATTTACATGTATATAAATGTAAACAACTCTTGGGTCAAGTGGGGAGAAACTTCCTCAATTTCTCTTCAGATTCCTCATACAATATTAACATGTAATGCACATTTTCTCTCCATATTTCTTGTTGTAGTTAGGGTGGAAGAGTTCCATGTACTACTATACTTGTGATATTGTACAATCTGTAGCAGACACTTTATCCCCGCCTCTAAGAGGTCAGTCCAGAGTACTCATGACTAGGCCTTTGTTCCATACCATAATAGGCGCCGGAGCTTCATTCTTTGTTCGACCAATCAGAACGAAATTTGTTGGAATATTGTACTCACAATGACCTGGCAATGCCAAGCCTTGCTTGTAAGTGTCACCTCCTGGACATTAATGACTGACCTCTTAGAGGCGAGGATCAAGTTTTTCCACAAGGGAGTGTTCAATAATATAGGGGAAGAGGCAAGGGGAGTAGGTCATTTTGTCGGAGGGGGAATGACGCAAATACTGGTTGAAGTTGATGTCCTCAACAGAGAGGGTATCCTGCTGGTAGAGGTGAGGTCCAATGATACATGCTGTAGTGCTACTATTTAAATGTAGTAAGAGCAGTGTTCTTACCTTACTGTTCAGTGTATTCACAATTTATCCACTTTATCATGCACATTAGTCCACGTCCTTATGTCGTTCTGCGGAAACATCGTGTTAGAGCAAATCTGAACCCAGGTTCAGGACCCTTGGCGACCCAGCTTTCAAAAAAGTCATGTTGCCTAAAAATCTTTTGCCCGCAACAGCCGCTAGGGCGTTTTGAATTTTGGGAACTGGCTTTATCATTGGACGTCGGTTGACGCAACGACTGCGCTTTGTACAGGAAAATGGGGACGATGTACAGCTAACTTTTGAAAGGTTGGATTTACACCCCATAAATGTATTACCAACAGATAGAAACATAGTACCTCGGAATAAAATAAGCCTATTGTTTGGAGTTTTGAAGCAACGACGTAATTGGAAATGACGTTTTATGTATTTTGACTCATTTTTGCTCATTTTTATGTTAATTTTTATAAAAACGTCGTCTCTTATTACATAACAACTGAAAACAATTAAGAATATGCCTATCTGATTCTGAGGCACCATATTTCTATCTGTTGGTAATACATTTATGGGGTGTAAATCCAACCGTTCAAAAGTTAGCCGTACATCGCCTCCCATTCTCCTGTACAAAGCTGAGTTGTTGCGTCCATCGGCGTCCAATGATAAAGTCAGTTCCCAAAATTCAAAACGCCCTTGCAGTTGTTGCCAGCAAAACATTTTTTGGCAACATGACTTTTCCGAAACCTGGGTAGCCAAGGGTCCTAAACCTGGGTCCAGATTGGCTCTAATACCAGCAGGGTTATTTTAAAATATGTATTGCGAAGTGTATTTGTTGAAAAAACAAATAACTGAGAAAAACGCATTTAAAGTATGTCCGCTCCCGCCACCGAAACCGCGTCCGCAAACGTCTCGTGGAAAAGCAGCCTAAAGCTGCTTTTCCACGAGACGTTTGCGGGCGCGAAATAGGAGGCGGGCGCGGGTAGAAAAAAATCGATCCAACGTATTTCCCATTAGCTGTTTCACTCGCACCCGCGTCCGCCACCGAAATCGCGTCCGCAAACGTCTCGTGGAAAAGCAGCCTAAATCTGGCTAAGAAATTGCAGAAAAAGCTAAAATGATGATAAAAATCATGAAGGCATCGGGTAATCTACATTTCTCTATTCATACAATGTAAAATAATATAGGTTTTTGGTATTTTTGTTATGATTTTTCGTATTTTTAAAAACATTTTGGGTCGTTTCATTTGGCTCGTTTCTTTTGAAACGTTTCAATGTTTACATACTACCATCAGAACGAAGTTTGTTGGAATATTGTACTCACAATGACCTGGCAATGCCAAGCCTTGCCTTGTAAGTGTCACCTCCTTGACATTAATGACTGACCTCTTAGAGGCGAGGATAAAGTTTTTCCACAAGGGAGTGTTCAATAATATAGGGGAAGAGACAAGGGGAGTAGGGCATTTTGTCGGAGGGGGAATGACGCAAATACTAGTACTGGTTGAAGTTGATGTCCTCAATAGAGAGGGTATCCTCCTGGTAGAGTTGAGGTCCAATGATACATGCTGTAGTGCTACTATTTAAATGTAGTAAGAGCAGTGTTCTTACCTTAGTGTTCAGTGTATTCACAATTTATCCACTTTATCCTGCACATTTTAAATATCCATAAAAACTTGAAACCGATTTTCGTTTAAATATCACTATCGATGGGTGTAATAAAATGGTCTTTTCCACAGACAATCCAGACAGTTATTCAAGTATTATTTGTTGATGCCCAAGTGGTAGTAATGACACAATTGAAATCGTTCCCGACTCTGAAGACAGTGGAGATCCATGGTGATGAAGATGAACAAGAAGAGGCTGATTTTCGGTTACCAGGACCATATTTAGCGAGGGGCGAACCAAAAAACGTGATTTTCATGCGGATTTTGCGCAAACAACGGCAAAAAGGTCTTTCTGCTCCCCCACCCCCAGGTCCAAAAAGCTATACGGCCCTGGTTCCCAGGAGCGGTGGTGAGATGGCCGAGGAGGAATTACGCATCAGCTTACACAGCTTCAATTTGGGTTGGATGCAGCGAAAGAGAGTGAGGCTGATGTGATTAGGCAAAACAGTGACTTAAGAACTAGTCCAACCAGCTTGTAGGTAAGGTCAAGTACTCCAGCAGGTTAGTATATCTTTCCATTGACAGAAAACTATACAGAAACTGAGGGATACACCTCCGAATGCCAAGGATTCAGAAGTTGAAGAATGGATCCGGGACGCCAAAGTGCTGCAGGGTGTCGCCATTTGACCGGCGAGGATGCAATAGAAAACGTTATAGATCATCTGGCTGGAGAAGCTCGTACCGAGATTGATAGTCGTGAGAAAATAAATTCCATCAATGATATATTCCAAATTCTTAGTGTAACCCGGAGACTGGGTAACGGTCAGCCCAGAATCAGTATATGGGTCATGCGGGACAGCTACCGGTCGGTACCTCGCAGTAGCATCCCGGATGATACCACGCCGCCTTCACTCTCACTGCGGAAAGCAAAGCGGACACACGCTATTAATTTGCCTCCTAACAATTCGCGGAATTTTCGGTTATTTCTTTGCTATTAAAAAATGTTCTTTGCTATGTAATAAGATACGATGAGAGAAAAACCTTACGAATGATTGTTCCGAATGTTGGAATTGGGAATCAACCGACGGCTATAGCCTCTCTGCCCTTTCATTATCCTATAATTATCCTATAACTTTACTCTGATTAAACACACTGAGATTAATTTAAAGTGAGATGGAGAGACCATGTCGCACTGTGGCGAACGAGTATGAGATACCGCATGTTACTATCCGAAGGTACTGCATCAATAGTAAGAAGACCCAGGCAGAAAATGAACCAGAGACAGATGAAGTCAAACTAACTGTGCCTCGCGTGGGATATATATTTCAACAACCGCCAGACCTGTATTTAGCCCAGAGAGGGAGAGACTGATTGTGGACTACTTCCGGAAGGCATTCGCAATGTTTTTCGGCCTCTGTACAAAAGAGGTGCGAAAGTTGGCATACGAATACGCCTGTGAACTACACATTAATATTCCTGACGCATGGACTGACAACAAACAGGCTGGGGAGGACTGTCTTCTTGCCTTCCTTCAGAGGAATAAGAACATCACATTAAGGACACCAGAAGCAAGGTCCTTGGGTCAAGTAACTAGTTTCAATAGACACACGTCAAAACTATGTGAGCGTACTTGAGAGAGAAGGATTAACTCCAGATAGAATCCGGAATCTCGGTGAAACGGGTCTCACAACTGTGCAGAAACCAAATAAGGCGTATGCAGCTGCTGGTGTAAAGCAGGTTGATGCTATTGTGTCGGCAGAGCGTGGACACAACTTGTGACTTTATGCTGTGCCGTCAGTGCAATATGGTAACCATATTCCGCCCATGTTCATATTTCCTCGAAAGAATTACTGGGACCATTTCATAAAAGAGTCACCAACGGGTTCGACTGGTGTTGCACATTCATCAGGATGAATGACTGCTGATAACTTCTTGGTGTTCATGGAACATTTTGTAAAAAATTAGCAATTGTAGTCCACAGAACAAGGTGCTATACTCTTGCTGGACAATCATGAAAGTCACATGAGTGTGGAAGTCCTGAACTCTGCCAAGGACAATGGTGTCATTATGCTCTCTTTTCCTCCTACTCCTTTTCCGCCAGTGACCTCAGCTCAGCACAACGTCTCTGCCTCAGGTCTGCCAACCACNATTAGTTCAGGTAACATATACGGGTGGTCGTTTCAGTGCGAGATGCTGCGAGGTGCTGTTTTTGACGCGATGAAAACGATGAATTTTTCAGTTTTCGTGCGTAGGCAACGTCCACTGCCATTGTTCCCTTCTATTGTTTGGACTCTGACCATTGTACAAGGGAAGTGCTGACTGCACACGGAAATTACCGAAGATTAGATCGGCTTTTTCCGACCATCGTGCGGCGTTATTAGCCTATTGTCCCCTAATCACTTTAGCAAACAGCGGAACGATGATTGTACTGTTTGATGTGGGGTCCGTGTTCGCTCCTTCTCAATACTACCTCCATGGTCACATGAGTGTGGAAGTCCTGAACTCTGCCAAGGACAATGGTGTCATTATGCTCTCTTTTCCTCCTACTCCTTTTCCGCCAGTGACCTCAGCTCAGCACACCGTCTCTGCCTCAGGTCTGCCAACCACTGAAACCTCAGCCCCGCCCACCAATAACACGCGAAAACCAAATACCATTTCAGAAGGTCAGTTATTGCCAACTGTGGATGGCATTGCAAGAATGGGAAATATAGAGGTGAAATTGGTGCGCACCAACATTTCATTCTATTCGGAGATGGCTAAAGTCTTCTCACATGCCTTTTTTGACTGTAAGAACTTTCCGGAAGAGAAGAAGTACGTTGATAACAGCTACTCCCCGTTCAATGATCGCTTTAAGGTCTGCAGGATTTCAATTGAGGGAAAACATATTTTGATACGATATTCGACGAGAATTCGACGAGTCCAAAGTAAGTCTTCCAACAATGTCAAAAGAACAAATCAGTGGGAACATTCCCCATCATCCGACAGAAGTATGGGCACATGAAAATGGACATCAGTTGATTGGACTTATTGTTCGTCAGCCTGTTGATTCTGAAGCACAGCACTGAGTTGACATTTAAGTGGTTTAAAGATGGTGCAATCATCCGGCGAGGTCTGAACGAATGCCTTGTTTTGGTGAAGGAGCCAGGCATGTACCATTCCTTTGTGACTGTTGGTTCTGCTGAGACTACTTCTGAAACAGTCAGAGTTGCAGCAACCTACAAGAGGCCATTGCCGAAAGTACATGTAGTGTCAAGGAAAAGCAGAAGACTCAGAAATCAAAAGCAAAAAGTCTAATATTCAGCTCGCCAGTGGTAGGAATGACTCAACTGAAATTGTTCCCGACTCCGACAACAATGAAGATTTAAGTGATGTCATCCTTGTACTGGATGTTCCTTTTTCAACGATTCAAGTGAAGGAATTCCACAGGAAAGAAGACGGTCGAAAAAATGGGGAAAAAAAGCACTATTGTGTTTTTTGCCAGAAGCCGTATGCGAATTTGCCACGGCACTATCAGGATGGGCATCAATCTGAACGAGAAGTGATAGAGGCATTTGGTATCCGAAAAAAGACCAAAAAGAGGCAAGGACGAAACTGTTAGATTCACTTAGAAATAAAGGTGATTTTGCACAGCAGAACATGGAGGTGTTGAAGCATGGGCAAGGCCAACTTGTCCCCAAAAAAAGCTTGTAGAAGGCAGTCTTTGTTCAAAAGTACATGTAGGTCAATCTGATATGGTTCCACATCTGATGTTATTTTAGCTTATAAAGTCTCCAAACCAGTGGATAACATTCAATAACTAGTTTTTACGAATCTTTACGTATAGATTCAGGAGATCGATGTTGATTACTCAATTAGTGTTTCACTTCAGTATTATAAGTGATTTTTATTCGGAACTCTGCTGTTGGGATAGCCGCCATATTCTTATGTGCAAGACTCTGTACTCTGTACAATACACACTGTGGCCCACAGTAGACTACAATGTGTTGTGTGCAATGTTTCTAAATACACGTCTAAGATGGCTGACTTTAGGAATCATAGTAGACTCTTGTCACTGCATAGAAACGTGATGAATACAATGGCGAATCAAGGCCAGTGACTAAAACAGTTGCATCCCAGTTGAAGTTGAAACCGGAGTCTGTGTCTCTGCTATTGATAACATGAATGTGAGACAGATGGACATTCTGACACTAATGGATATTACCCATGCAATGCCAAGTTTTACACTGAAAACTTGCAAAGGTGGTATGAGGTGGTGTACAGACATCACACCAGTAGAAAGGATCCGGACATTCACGTTACCACATCTAAAATGCTGGAGGTTCGGAGATCCGCGCAGTTGTGACAGGCACAGACGATAAGGACAGTGTTGACACAGACATGCGGAAGTATTCTTGAAAAAAAGAATTCTTTGAAAAAAAGTTGTTCGTACCTTGGAGGAATTCCTCCAAGTTCGTACGCAGTCATGGTGGGGGTTTCATGGATTGGTGCGAGAGGCATTTTCCCGTTATCAAAGCCTCACTATCAGAGGATTCACCCAGAAATAATATGATGAAATATTGCAAATCTATATTGCAATTTTTGCGGTTTCAGGCCCAGGTATTAACTGAGAGGTCAAGGGAGATGGTGACAACTGAGATGCCGAAGGAGATACAGGAAATGGAACCGGGGGAATGTCTGCTATTCGGTTGGGAGGCCCGTAGCGCATGTCTGTTATTCTGCAGGAGGTACGCAAGGCATGAACATGAACATGGCTCGGCGGGAGTTCCGTAGCAAACAGTTAACCACTCAGCCTCGTGGTTATCGCCCAATGGTAGGTTTGTCAGATGAACAGCTTGGTCATGAATTGCCCAATTTTCGGGATACATTGGAGGCTAGTTACATGAAGTACAAACAGAACTATGTAGAGACAGGGAACATGGGAGGGATCGGACTAAAGCAATTGTTTGTTACTGCAGCAAAAAGGGAAAAAGCTGAGAAACTGGAGAATAATGGAAAGGCTGAGCTAAGGAGTGATATGGAAAGCTTACTAGAACAGTTCATGGACCTTGGTAACAAAGATTACTTCACAGCTGAGCTCCAGGCACTAAAAGCTTCTGATGTTAAGGCCAAATATATAAACCTCTACAATGAAATCAGTCGTGCCTTGGAGGTAGATTTTGCAGCCCAATTTGATGACATTGAGGATGAAAATGAGTAATGCGTGATGTGGTTGGGATCATGTTGCCAGAGTCCCCTGCTTCTTGATATGTCTCCTCCTCTGACTGATTACAACACAGTGAAGTGAATCTTGGAACGATGCATTCTGGGATACTTCCCGAAGTAGCCCACCTCCAAGGGTAGGGCTACTTGGAACAGGCACGAGCTAGCACGAATGGTGACGTCATCACCAAACCGAACGCTGTCGTGGAGGCACGAGCAGGCACGGCGGAAGTCATGAAGTAAACGAACGCGGCCATTGTGTCAATCAATGGCGGCCTCTTCGAACACGCAGAAAAGACCGCGATTTCCTCTTGGAAATGTTGGATATTTGCAGAGCCTCAGGTCTGTTTGAACCGTTGATTCCCTGCCGCCGACAGGTACATTTTTCTTCCGACTGGTAGGATTGTTTCTGTTGTTTTATACTTACATTTGCACAGAGCCCTTCGGATGCAATGCTGACGCACTGTCTGGAATCGCGAGAGGAAGATTCCAGTTCCCAGATATCGCGACATGAATCGATCGCAGGTCGGCTCATGAAACGGTATCGATAAATGAACCGAACATCGTTTGATCAAGCGGTTGGTCCCTACTGTTATATTTCGCATGTGGATGCCGTGCACTGCACGTGACACGTACTCGACTGTGAATCACCTGTGCAAATGACACGAGGCCTCCGGCCCCGTGCGTGTCGATTATTGTGCACGCTGTGCACTGCATGTGACACGCCCTCGACTTTGCATCACCTGTGCAAATGACAGTATGGCCCCGTGTGTGCCAATTATCGAATATATTGCGCATGCCGTGCACTCACATGACACGCCCTCGACTGTGCATCACCTGTGCAAATGACACTAGGCCAACGGCCCCGTGCGTGTTGATTATTGTGCATGCCGTGCACTGCATGTGACACGCCNACAAAACCATTCCTTTCTCTCTTCAGTCGGGGTCCGAATATGTGCCCGCGAATTCTCCGTTCAACACCTCTGAAGAAGATGAAATGGACAAAGAAAGACACGGGTTCATATATGGTGTGGCAGATAATGATATACAAGAGAAGCGAGCAGATGAGAAAGAAAATGCTGAAGGTTTACCTGCACATCTTCTGGCTTTGGTGAGGCAGCCACGCAAAAAGGCCTCAAAGGCGAGACAATTTTCCTGTCCTATTAAAGAATGCAAAGCTGTGATAACGGACTTGCGTACGCATTTAAAAACTTCTATGCACAAGGACCTTACAGAGCAGGAGAGGCCTGAGCTGGTTCAAAAAAAAGAAAATGATGATAATGGCAGAAAAAGATGATAATGGCAGAAAAAGAAGCAAATGCAACAAAGGCCAAGAGAAAGAGGCCAGCCCGTCAGTGCAGTGTTTGCCGCATTAGTGTAATCGACATCTGGCGCCATATGAGAGTGGTTCATAAGGGATGGTCGAAAGAACAACAGCGTGAGGCCATTTCAAACTGCACGTTGGTCCAAAGAAACAAGCAGAATCAGGTGGACAATGACGAGGAAACCTTTTCGTCACTGGAGGACGAGATTTGCAGTATCTTCCACAAGTACTCATTGCCTGTGAACAAGAAATCGAGGAATGCCGAAGGGGTATTCACGGCAGATAACAAAGTGACTAAAGATCAAGTGGGCAGAGTACTAACCGGATTGCGTGGGGAGGGGCAACCCCTGCAATGGGCAGACCTCAAGAAGTTAATAAAGTTGGACGACGAAGAGGTCGGCCTCTTTAGTAAAGCATGGCGCACACGAGCGACTAAAATGGGGGCGACCACCGATGCGACTACTAGGTCGCATGCGATAATTACCTTTGAGGTCGATCAGAGATGTCATCCGCGACATCACTGAGCTCCCAGTGAAGCATTTGTCGCAAACGAGTAAAAAAAAACTAAAAAAAACTAAAAATATGTTCAGTCGCTCCTGTAGTCGTAAGGCTAGTCGCCTAGAAAATCGCTCAAAAAATCACTCGTGTGCGCCATGCTTTAGTAGCAGAGGGAACGCGGCCTGAGTGCGGGCTCACTGGCAAATTATGTTGCCAGCCTAAGAAAATTGTTGAAGTGTGCTGAGGACCCGGCATTCAAGGGACGATTGCAGAATGCCGACTGGGTGGTCAAAGACAAAGATGTGACTCTAGAGATTCGTTCACCATGAAGGAATACCATGCGGTCATTGCACGGATGACCACTCAGTACCGAAAAAGGGGGCGTGCAGAAAATACATCAAAAGTGGTACAAGAAATGAAAGACGATAAAATAAAGGATCTGCTGCAATATTGGGAGGGATTCAATAAGTCAGCACAGTGGGAGACGGCCAAGACGCAGATAAATGCATACGCCGAGGGCAGTTCCTGCCTGGCAAATAGGACAGAATTCTCCAACAACACGGATATGCTGATGTTGAATCTCCTACTCACTAATTTCAAACGTTCGGGGGACATCGCTAACTTGACGCGGACCGATTACAGAAATGGACACTGTCCGAAAACAACCAGAAGTTCTTTTGTATGACCATCACAGAGCATAAAGTGTCAGCTACAAAAGCGTGCCCTCTTTGCCTCACAGAGGAACAGAAGGAAGTGATGGACAATTGAAGGGCCTAGAGCACAAAGGAACCATGTCCATTTTTGCACTTTTGAGAAAAACTACTTTTTCTAGTTGTGCCCTTTGTGCTCTAAGATTTTTCAATTCTCATTTAAATTTAAAAAAAAACAAAAGGAATCTCTTGAGGAAAGATAATCTATCTTGTAGAGCAGCTCAAATTATGTATAGATTTGACTTTTTGGTCATGATGATGGCACCAGTTAGTGGTCAAAACCCCCGTAGGCCCCTAAATGACTTGTGCCCTTTGTGCTCTAAGAACAGGAAAATCATCATTTTTGCAAGTTATAGAGCCTGTACATGGCTGGTTCATAGTTCAATCAAAAGAGGGCAGCACAAGCTACAATTTGGTGTATCCAACTCAAAAGTGCAAAAATGGACATGGTTCGTTTGTGCTCTAAGCCCGGAGGATAGTATGCGGAATTGGTAACGAAAAGGTACGTGAATGCCTTCTCCGTCAAGATAAACAAACGCTGGCACAAGCTGTCGATGCGTGCAAGGTAGCTGAATCAACGCTGAGCAGTTGAAGTCCCTTAGCGGGAAACAGGCCGCTGACAAAGAGGTCAGTGGCCTCCGGTCGTCCAAGGGGCGCGGCCGTGGTGGCGGCGGCCGCCCCCAAGGTCAAGGCAGACTGCCCGAACTGTCCATACAAACATGAGTTTGGGAAGTGCCCTGCAAGGGTCAAGAAGTGTCTAAAGTGTGGGAAAATGAATCACTTTGCAGACAAGTGCCGAAGTTCGGCGGCCGCTGATGATAAAAGAGCAGAGAAGTCAGTGAAACGTGTTAGTGCAAGCCGTGTCTACTCATCATCCGACGACGATACGGGATTCGATGATTCACCATTTATAATTCACCATCAATTTGATGGTGGGCAGCGTTGTCGATAGGACTGGACAAGACTGGACCCCAAAATGTGTTATTCTTGGACAGGAGGTTAACTTTAAGCTTGACAGTGGCTCACAGGTGGACATTCTCCCTGGAGAGACATTCCGTGAGTGTAACGTCCTGCCATGGCACACTGGCATATTACTGGCTCCTGATTATGAAGGCGAATATACCATCCATCCATGCATTGCCAGAAACACCACAAAGGGCCGACCCTGTTGTTCAGAATGTTAAAGCTGCAGCAGCAAATAAAGCCACTGCCACCAACATGACCAACAGAGGATCCGGCTGCCGAGTCTGTGCAGTGGAGGAGGCAACATCATTCTGGTTGGGCTGCGGTTGCCTGCACGGGGGAAATCGGCTACTGGGTACACCAGAACTGTGTTGGACTCTACTATATTTAAATTTGAGAGTGAATTGAAGAAATTAAATTTCATAATGAGATTGAATAATATTTATAATAAAGTTGTAAGATAATGCAATGTATTTTTATTGTTGCTTTTATTGTCACATCAAAAATGCTTGGTCAGCAGAGGAGAGTCAGTGAAGTGTCCCAAGAAGAAAAACTCAAGTTGACAAACCCATTGATCATGAAGATATGAAGAGATTTTAATAAGAACATGTTCTTCTTATCAACAATAAATGGGTATTGTACAAATGCAGATTGACATTTTCAAATTTTGTTTGCAGCTGGGCCTAATAGTACATACATGTATGTAGAGCAGGCCTATGTCAGCCTGCTGCTTTGACCTTGAAATGAAGGACAATGCAACTGAATAGGGAGTTGTCAGTTTAGGCCTATGTTATGAACAAGTTTTTCTCTTCCACAGCTATCACCATTTCTATGGTAAACCACTGCCAGGGGAGAAGTTTATAATGGAATGCATAACAGAACCAGAAAACCCTTACGACCCATTTGCGGTGAAGATACATGTAGTTGCACCAAGAGAAGTGGATGCAGACATTCTTGACAGGCAAGGGACAAGGGACCATCCTCCAAAACAGTTCATGCGATCAATTCTGGGCAAAACAATCGGAAGAATGCCGAACGAATTTTCGAGGACGGTGAGCGAAGGCCTTAGAAATGACCAAATTACAAGTGCTACATGCATTTTCACTGGCAAACAGAGACATGATGGCCCTGTGAAGCATGGTGGGCCAAAGCTGAAAGCGATCTACCATCTGCTTTTCGCGACTCCCGAAAACAGATGGGCTGCATTTGAAATAATGAAATATCTCATCCATAGTGAAGACTTGTACATATAGATCATCCTTACATAAGTATCTGTGTGAATAAAATAAGAATTCATGACGGATGGCTCGGATTAATTCTTGAATTTTTCATCACTTCCCCATCCACCATCTTGCCAAACCTGAAGTTGTTGATTTCAACAACTTCCGGTGTTGTGGAAAACTGCAACATCCGGGACGTAACAATGTCGAATTCTAAACGAATGATTAAATTCAACAAAATGTTGGTAAAAAGGAATTTATTTCAAAATTGAATTTTGGACATAAACATATTGTCAAATATAATACTATGGTAGAAAAAAATACGAAAATTGGCGAACAAGAACGAATTAAAATGAGGCGTTGTGAAATACCACATCGAGAAAGGCACAGATGCAGAATTCTTCATCGCTGCGGAATACCGTAGTTTCCCGAACTGATATATGAATTATTCCTGAATTATTGGTGGTTGTTATATTCCCAGAGGTTTATATTTATTATCATATCTTTAGTTCCCCATTACGAATGCAACTTATGATGTATATTTGTCGGAGTACAGTTAATCGTTCCATGGTATTTTGGATATTCCATGTCGGATTCATGGAATNATGACATTGAGGATGAAAATGAGTAATGCGTGATGTGGTTGGGATCATGTTGCCAGAGTCCCCTGCTTCTTGATATGTCTCCTCCTCTGACTGATTACAACACAGTGAAGTGAATCTTGGAACGATGCATTCTGGGATACTTCCCGAAGTAGCCCACCTCCAAGGGTAGGGCTACTTGGAACAGGCACGAGCTAGCACGAATGGTGACGTCATCACCAAACCGAACGCTGTCGTGGAGGCACGAGCAGGCACGGTGGAAGTCATGAAGTAAACGAACGCGGCCATTGTGTCAATCAATGGCGGCCTCTTCGAACACGCAGAAAAGACCGCGATTTCCTCTTGGAAATGTTGGATATTTGCAGAGCCTCAGGTCTGTTTGAACCGTTGATACCCTGCCGCCGACAGGTACATTTTTCTTCCGACTGGTAGGATTGTTTCTGTTGTTTTATACTTACATTTGCACAGAGCCCTTCGGATGCAATGCTGACGCACTGTCTGGAATCGCGAGAGGAAGATTCCAGTTCCCGGATATCGCGACATGAATCGATCGCAGGTCGGCTCATGAAACGGTATCGATAAATGAACCGAACATCGTTTGATCAAGCGGTTGGTCCCTACTGTTATATTTCGCATGTGGATGCCGTGCACTGCACGTGACACGTACTCGACTGTGAATCACCTGTGCAAATGACACTAGGCCTCCGGCCCCGTGCGTGTCGATTATTGTGCACGCTGTGCACTGCATGTGACACGCCCTCGACTTTGCATCACCTGTGCAAATGACAGTATGGCCCCGTGTGTGCCAATTATCGAATATATTGCGCATGCCGTGCACTCACATGACACGCCCTCGACTGTGCATCACCTGTGCAAATGACACTAGGCCAACGGCCCCGTGCGTGTTGATTATTGTGCATGCCGTGCACTGCATGTGACACGCCCTCGACTGTGCATCACCGTTTTTGAATACAGCCCAAGATGTGTAAAGTACTGGCATAACTACTCTACTGGCATAAAAATTTCTAATACTGTGCTTTTATAATTTCAGTCATTGATTCCAAACAATGAAGCAACTGCTTCACAAGTAATTGACAAGAAAGCTAAGAAGAAGGCCAGGCGGGAACGAAAGAAAGAAAGAGGCAGATGCACGAAGAAGAACTGAAGAAAACAACAAGCCGAAGAGGAAAAGCAAAGGTCCTTTCGGTCCTTTCTTGAAATGCATGTCAGGTTCTTACTACCGACGGAGGAAAGAGACTCGACGTATACGTAAAATGATTTATTTCTCGTCTGGACTCGGATCTCATGAAGTAAAACATAACAGAAAACTGAAATAAAATAAAATACACTTAACTAAACGTTAACACAAAACATAGCTGTAGCACCCACAAACTATTGCACGAACCCACCGGACTAGACACTAACTCTTCTTACTTATACGCTTAATGTACTCACACAACTTACTTCACATTACTTATGACACTGTTAGGCCTACTTATTTTATACTCATTTACTTATTTCACTTAGTACACTGACGGCTGAACTTTTCAGCTAACTTTTTACCAACTTATCCATATGAAAATGGCACTTTAACATTTCCGGAGACCAGATCCCAATTGTACTTCTCAGACCTCTCTACCAAGGGTCCCACAGATATGAACAATGGAAGAATTGCTTACCCCACAACTACTAGATCCAGATATCCTCAAATTACCAACTTCAGACTTGCTTACACCAACTTAGTACTTGATATTCTGTACTACCATTCAAAATCTGGACCTTCACATACCACAGTTCAGCAGGGTGTGTCCCAATATTATAATGGAGTTCCCAACATGCCCCAGTGCACGACACTTCCTTAGTCTAGGGAGGGAAATTCAAACTGTGCTTATTGGACAGACAGGTGCAAGTTGTGACAGTCGACCTTTTCATCTTTGAGGATGAGGATTCAGAGGCGAGAGGAAAGAAGAGGAAGAAGCAGGAGAAGGATGTTCCCATAGAGCAGGAGGCTGATGATTTAGAGGCGAGAGGAAAAAAGAGGAAGAAGCAGAAGAAGGATGGCATCACAGGGCAGGAGGCTGATGATTTAGAGGTGAGAGGAAAGAAGAGGAAGAAGGAAAAGAAGGATGGCCTCACAGAGCAGGAGGGAGAAAAAAAGAAAGTGGTAAGTGTTGTTGTTGACAATATATTGGCCACTGAGATAATGCATGAAATCTGTATTAAATTTTCGGTCCTTTCTTCCTTAAGGCTGAAGGGATAGAGGCGAGAGGAAAGAAGCAGAAAGAGGAAAAGAAGCATGGACTTACAGAGCAGGAGCGAAAAGAAACGAAGAAGTAGAAGAAGGAAAAGAAGGGTGGACTTACAGAGCAGGAGGGAGAAGAAAAGAAAGTGGTAAGTGTTGTTGTTGACAATATATTGGCCACTGAGATAATGCACGAAATCTGTATTAAATTTTTGGTCCTTTCTTCCTTAAGGCTGAAGGGATAGAGGCGAGAGGAAAGAAGCAGAAAGAGGAAAAGAAGCATGGACTTACAGAGCAGGAGGGAGAAGAAAAGGAGAGGAAGAACCGCGAGAAGGAAGACGAGACTACACCAGGGAAGCAGGTAGGAGGAACGTGTCTTGCAAGCGGTAGGTGTAGCTTTATTCATCTTCCCCTGAGAATGAGATTAATATATTACATGCCTGTAATAGAAATCCTCAATGTTCTGGGCCCAGTATTTGGCTGGAATTCCAACAGACACCATTGAAACTGCAGACGCTGCTTTAAGCGAAAAAAATAACATCAACTGGTTTACTCTACATTCCAGGGACCAGAAGAATCAAGGCATTGGGATGATGCGATGCATTCTGCCGATGATACGAATTCGCTGTCGCAGGAAGAGATAAATTCGGTGATTACTAATTAGAAACCTGGTGCAATATTTCAGAATTCCTCTGCTTTTTTTAGAACGGGGTAAATGTGTGTATTCATGAATATGTGAACAAGCAAACAAAACCATTCCTTTCTCTCTTCAGTCGGGGTCCGAATATGTGCCCGCGAATTCTCCGTTCAACACCTCTGAAGAAGATGAAATGGACAAAGAAAGACACGGGTTCATATATGGCGTGGCGGATAATGATACACAAGAGAAGCGAGCAGATGAGAAAGAAAATGCTGAAGGTTTACCTGCACATCTTCTGGCTTTGGTGAGGCAGCCACGCAAAAAGGCCTCAAAGGCGAGACAATTTTCCTGTCCTATTAAAGAATGCAAAGCTGTGATAACGGACTTGCGTACGCATTTAAAAACTTCTATGCACAAGGACCTTACAGAGCAGGAGAGGCCTGAGCTGGTTCAAAAAAAGAAAATGATGATAATGACAGAAAAAGAAGCAAATGCAACAAAGGCCAAGAGAAAGAGGCCAGCCCGTCAGTGCAGTGTTTGCCGCATTAGTGTAATCGACATCTGGCGCCATATGAGAGTGGTTCATAAGGGATGGTCGAAAGAACAACAGCGTGAGGCCATTTCAAACTGCACGTTGGTCCAAAGAAACAAGCAGAATCAGGTGGACAATGACGAGGAAACCTTTTCGTCACTGGAGGACGAGATTTGCAGTATCTTCCACAAGTACTCATTGCCTGTGAACAAAAAATCGAGGAATGCCGAAGGCGTATTCACGGCAGATAACAAAGTGACTAAAGATCAAGTGGGCAGAGTACTAACCGGATTGCATGAGGAGGGGCAACCCCTGCAATGGGCAGACCTCAAGAAGTTAATAAAGTTGGACGACGAAGAGGTCGGCCTCTTTAGTAAAGGGCTCCGCACACTGGCGACTAAAATGGGGGCGACCACCGATGCGACTACTACGTCGCCTGCCGTAATTACCTTTGCGGTCGATCAGTGATGTCATCCACGACATCACTGATCTTCCAAAGAAGCATTAAACTAAAAAAAACTGAAAAATGTTCAGTCGCTTCTGTGGTCGCAAGGCCGGTCGCCTACAAAATCGCTCGAAAAAATCGCTAGTGTGCGGTGCCCTTAAAGCATGGCGCACACGAGCGACTAAAATGGGGGCGACTACCGATGCGACTACTAGGTCGCATGCGATAATTACCTTTGAGGTCGATCAGAGATGTCATCCGCGACATCACTGAGCTCCCAGTGAAGCATTTGTCGCAAACGAGTAAAAAAAAACTAAAAAAACTAAAAATATGTTCAGTCGCTCCTGTAGTCGTAAGGCTAGTCGCCTAGAAAATCGCTCAAAAAATCACTCGTGTGCGCCATGCTTTAGTGGCAGAGGGAACGCGGCCTGAGTGCGGGCTCACTGGCAAATTATGTTGCCAGCCTAAGAAAATTGTTGAAGTGTGCTGAGGACCCGGCATTCAAGGGACGATTGCAGAATGCCGACTGGGTGGTCAAAGACAAAGATGTGACTCTAGATTCGTTCACCATGAAGGAATACCATGCGGTCATTGCACGGATGACCACTCAGTACCGAAAAAGGGGGCGTGCAGAAAATACATCAAAAGTGGTACAAGAAATGAGTGGTCTCAGGAAAGACGATAAAATAAAGGATCTGCTGCAGTATTGGGAGGGATTCAACAAGTCAGCACAGTGGGAGACGGCCAAGACGCAGATAAATGCATACGCCGAGGGCAGTTCCTTCCTGGCAAATAGGACAGAATTCTCCAACAACAGGGATATGCTGATGTTGAATCTCCTACTCACTAATTTCAAGCGTTCGGGGGACATCGCTAACTTGACGCGGACCGATTACAGAAATGGACACTGGCTGTCCGAACACAACCAGAAGTTCTTTTGTATGACCATCACAGAGCATAAAGTGTCAGCTACCAAAGTGTGCCCTCTTTGCCTCACAGAGGAACAGAAGGAAGTGATGGACAATTGAAGGGCCTAGAGCACAAAGGAACCATGTCCATTTTTGCACTTTCGAGAAAAACTACTTTTTCTAGTTGTGCCCTAAGATTTTTCAATTCTCATTTAAATAAAAAAAACAAAAGGAATCTTGAGGAAAGATAATCTATCTTGTAGAGCAGCTCAAATTATGTATAGATTTGACTTTTTGGTCATGATGATGGCACCAGTTAGTGGTCAAAACTCCCGTAGCCCCCTAAATGACTTGTGCCCTTTGTGCTCTAAGAACAGGAAAATCATCATTTTTGCAAGTTATAGAGCCTGTACATGGCTGGTTCATAGTTCAATCAAAAGAGGGCAGCACAAGCTACAATTTGGTGTATCCAACTCAAAAGTGCAAAAAACGGATATGGTTCCTTTGTGCTCTAAGCCCGGAGGATAGTATGCGGAATTGGTAACGAAAAGGTACAGTACCTTGCACAATTGACCTCCCTTCCGCATACGACCCCTTGGACCGTATGCATAAAACAACTTAAGTGTAAAATTTGCCCTATCCTTTGTTTGGAACAATAGTTTAAGGGAAATTTTACACTTAAGATGTTTTGTGCATACGGCCCCTGTTCTTCGTATCAGCAATAAATGGGTCTATGAATGGGTATTGTATTCTACAAATGGAGATTGATATAAATTTTCAAATTTTGCTTGCAGCTGGGCCTCATAGTACATAAATCTGTGTGGAGCAGGCCTATGTCAGCCTGCTGCTTTGACCTTGAAATCATTGGAGGACAATGCAACTGAATGGAGTTGTCAGATGAGGCAAGTTTTTCTCTTCCACAACTATCATCATTTCTATAATAAACCACTGCCAGGGGAGAAGTTTATAATGGAATGCATTCCAGAACCAGAAACCCCTTATGACCCGTTTGCGGTGAAGATAGTTGCACCAAGAGAAGTGGATGCAGACATTCTTGACAGGCAGACAAGGGACCATCCTCCAAAACAGTTCTGCGATCAATTCTGGGCAAAACAATCGGAAGAATGCCGAAAGAACTTTCGAGGACTGTGAGCGAAGGCCTTAGAAATGGCCAAATTACAAGTGCTACGTGCATTTTCACCGGCAAACTGAGACATGATGGCCCTGTGAAGCATGGTGGGCCAAAGCTCATCGCGATCTAGCCTACCATCTGCTCTTCGCGACTCCCGAAAACAGATGGGCTGCATTTGAAACAATGAAATATCTCATCTATAGTGAAGACTTGTACATATAGATCATCCTTACATAAGTATCTGTGTGAATAAAATAAGAATTCATGAGGGATGGCTCGGATTAATTCTTTAATTTTTCATCACTGCCCCATCCACCATCTTGCCAAACCGGAAGTTGTGGATTTCAACAACGTCCGGTGTTGTGGAAAACTGCAACATCCGGGACATAACAATGTCAAATTCTATAACGAATGATTAAATTCAACAAAATGTTGGTAAAAAAGGAATTTATTTCAAAATTGAATTTTAGACATAAACATATTGTCAAATATAATACTATGGTAGAAAAAAATATGAAAATTGGCGAACAAGAACGAATTAAAATGAGGCGTTGTGAAATACCACATGGAGAAAGGCACAGATGCAGAATTCTTCATCGCTGCGGAATACCGTAGTTTCCCAAACTGATATATGAATTATTCCTGAATTATTGGTGGTTGTTATATTCCCAGAGGTTTATATTTATTATCATATCTGACTTTAGTTTCCCATTAGGAATGCAACTTATGATGTATATTTGTCGGAGTACAGTTAATCGTTCCATGGTATTTTGGATATTCCATGTCGGATTCATGGAATAAACCATAATGCATTGAAATATATCAGATTTCTTTGTTTCCTTGCCCTCGGATGCCGACCCGACCTATGTTCCGGGAAAGACCTCCGACGAAACTGAAGACGATGACGAGAGTGGCGATGAGGCCTTCGCCGGAGAGAATTTGCGGATTACGTCACCAGGGGTGCTCCGGGCTGGCAAAGAGTCAGTCTGTAGCGGCACAATATGTTAGCGGCATACGCCAGATTGCCAACAATTTAAAGGAGGACGGACACCAGCCCCAGAAAATGTTCAATATAAGAATTTTCACCAAACACTATTTCGATAAGAGATTTATTATGGTTAAGGAGGGCAAGACCGCACCTGGTACAGCAGCGGAATTACCGAAATTTCGAACGCCCGCCCTAGCTTTACCCCTTAGAGAAAAAAACTGACATTCACCAGCTTTCAAGGCAGTGGTCTTATCTACGATTTTTCAGAATTCCAGCTTCATAGCATTACACGGTGGAAAGTTATTCGTGTTCACTTCGGACGTGTTTCCAATGCATTTATCAATGAAATGACAGTTTCTTTTGTTGAAATGTCATCCCATATGATGCTCGATGACACGTGGTTTTCAATGCCGCATGTTAATTTATAGCTTGTAGCTACGCTTCCCGCTTTGATACTCAGCGATCACTTTCAGAAGCACGAATTAACGCTCTTTCACCTGATATGGACGACTCTGACAAGATGGCTGATATAGAAGAAATTCCAATGGTGATTAAAATCTTAATTTCCCTCATTCTCATAGGTAGGCCAAGGTAGGATACGGCCTATAATGTAATTTATGTTTTACGGTTTGTTTTCAGACACAGCCTTTCGCTAGCAGCCTGGCAGAAAGTGATGGAAGTGAAAGTTACTACGGTAGCCAATATGGCCAATCGCAATGGGCTGATGATACTACTGATAGGTCCACCAAAGATGAGGTGAGTGCCTTTTTTGGTGCATGCAAAATGAACAGGATGTTCAAAGGATGGATGGGATTTATAATGTTCATGTATGTTTTCAGGCAACGCAGACCGAAGACTCCAGACCGACGACCCCAGGTGAGGACGAGGTCACGTACGTGCTTATGAAAAATGCGGTGAGTGTTACTGCACAAACATCAATGAACATGCAATGCATGCAATCACCAATTACACTGCCTCTCTTGAATTTTGAATGGGATTTTTTTTTCATTTATGTTTTCAGAGTACACAGACCAATGATGACGAGGAGGAGGAGGAGGAGACCGATGATGATGATGAAGACGTGATACGTTATGAAGAGCCGCCTTCCCCCGAATACTGATCAGAATGACTTGTATAAATTGTATCAAATTAAATAATAGTTTCTCATGACTCCAAAAAATTTCCCATCATCCGAAATTAGAAGAAAAGTGTCATCAATCACTTGTATTGGTCAGCGGTGTCAAGTGATAATAACAGTGCCTTGATCCTTGCGAAATGGAAGTCCCTCGCCAACCATATCATCAACGTCCATGTACATGAGGACGAGCACTTCCCAAGATGTCTGCATGTAAGATTACCTCCAAGATGCTGGTTTGATCCATGTAAGTAAGATTTTGCTTGCCTTATGTTGTCAGAATATTGGGGGGGGGGGGGCTGGGGGGGGGCATGGCTGTGGATCTCAATGCCAATTTGAGTGATGTATGGCCTGTTTGTCATTGGATTATAATAGGCTTTCTTTTTCTGATTACAGCTTCTGAAGCTTACGACAGATTCTGCCGAATGGTAATATTGAACAATCTTGTTCTGAAGGCAGTCGCGAAGCTCAGCTCAGAAACCCAAACTAGTGCACTGAATCATTTTGCACCCAAAATGTATCATTTTGGATATCAAGGGATGAAAAGCAGGTAAAAATGAAGAAATTCATATCTCTGTAGGGGGCACAGTTTTGATCTATCTGATGACGTGACCAATTTTCTTGGAACAACCGTCTACTTTCTGTGATACCACTGACTGAAAATTTCTTGTCTATTGATCTCTTCAGGATTGAAATGGCAGCGCTTCACTTCAATGAGAATGGTAAAAAGGGAAAAAGGAAGACAATGGCCAACTGTGCAACAATATCCGGTTTCCTAAAAGTCGTTTTGGACAGTATGTTGTGGTGCCAGTGATGAACAGCAATACCTATGGTGAATATCTCCACAATATTGACTTTCTGGAAAATTATGAGTAGCGTGTAAAGGGATAGGAGCAGTCAGCGAAGTTTCTAGCAGACCAATGCAAAAGAAACTTCTCTTCATTGGCATGATTGGGGCTCAATCAAGAATGAATGGGTCCACTTATGCATTGGATTGGGCCATAGTGACACTAACAAGTGGAAGTATGTTGTCCTCCAAACGTTTGAAAAAAAGTCGTTCGTACCTTGGAGGAATTCAAGTTCGTACGCAGTCAGGGAGGGGGTTTCATGGATTGGTGCGAGAGGCATTTTCCTGTTATCAAAGCCTCACTATCAGAGGATTCACTCAGAAACAATATCATGAAATATTGCAAATCTATATTGCAATATTTACGGTTTCAAGCCCAGGTATTAACTGAGAGGTCAAGGGAGACGGCGACAACTAGCCTACGATGCCGAACGAGATACAGGAAATGGGAACCGGGCGTGTTCGTGACTGAGAAGCCAAAGGAGAGAGAAGAAATGGAACCAGACTTGATTGAGACATTCGGAATCTGAATGAGGCGACCTCAGTGTATGTTACCTATCATTCAGCAACAATGTCGAATCAAAAATGTTAAGGAATTAGAAAAGTGGGTGCTTTCATTGGGATATGGATGTTGATATGTAATCTAAAATATCAACTCGTTTATTTTACATTCCAGGGTCGACAAGACTCCAGACATTCTATTTCCTAACGGGAAGACGAGATACATGTACCGGTACACTCATCCCAAAAAATAAATGGACAAAAGTTTTTTTCTTCTGTTGCTGAGGTATGCACACGATGGGGTTGCAGCTTTGATACTTGGCCCTTGAACATCTCATCTGTATGTCAGAGAGGAAATTTCATGGAAAAAAATTAATTATCATGAAAATATCACTATTTTAAAATATCATCAAGATTGAGATTTTTGAAATCTTAACATTTTTTACCAGAAATGACTTTTCAAGTAATCTATGGAAAATTCTAAGAAATATGGTGAAGAAAGTGTTTGAAAATCTTGGCTTACTTTGATGATATTTGAGATTATCGAAAATATCAAAAATCTGAAATTTGAGATTTTTCACGAAATTTTGGGTTGAGGTGTTAACCTTCGCAAAAAGATTAAGACTGACCAAGATTCGGTAACTATATTACCATCGGTCACAGAGAAATTAAACTTTTTCTTTAAATTGTGTTGAAAAGTGTCCCGTTTTTCATGCATAATTCCTTGAATAACACAGAATAGGGCAAATATTTTTCAGTAATTTCTTCACCATGAGTCTTAGAACTCTTCATAGATTCATGATAAATTTGTTTTTTATGAAAAACTTCAAGATTTCAAAAATCTAATTTTCAATGATATTTTGAAACAGTGATAATTTCACGATATTTTAATTTTTTCCTTAAAATTTGCTCTTGGACATATACAAGAGATGTTGTAGGGCCATATATCTGAGCTAGAACCCAAAATTATGCATCACTTCCTATACAGAGTTAAAAAACCACTGTCCATTTATTTTTTGGGATGAGTGTACAT
>NMRB01000663.1:139785-199563 GCA_002633025.1 Notospermus geniculatus | reverse complement strand
ATTTTCAGTCGGGAGATGCCACTTTTACCCCAAAAATACAAGATAAAGTGTCTTTTGTGCACATCGCGACTCTGCCGTTTCCCGAAAACATTCGACAAAAGCTTCCCTAGCAACCATCGTGTCATCAAGTGGTCGCGTCGCGCCGAGACGAATGCCACACGCCGTTTTAGTATTTGCTGTGGCTCGGGCGTCAGTTAACTCCGCAAGCCCCAGGCCATCAAAGAAATAACTCATGCTAGGGGCACAGGAGTTTTGCCCTTCCACCGCCATAGTCAAGCTTGTATGTAACACTTCACCACACTTGATTATGTTTTTTTTTTATTTCACAGGGTTGGTAAACCTGACAAATATTAGAAAAGGAGACCACTACGGAGTGGTCTCAACCTGGGAGCCTGAAAAAAGAAGGTCCCTCGGGGCGTATTTTCTCACCAAAGCTTTCAGCATATTTTTGATAGAAGGAGAACGACAACTTAAACCAGGCGATATCCGAGTTGGATGTTAAATAAATTCTGTACATTAATTTTGTAAAATTAAGGTGAATAGATTTAGTTATTCATGTGGAATATGCATTATTTCTTGTTATTGTTCAAAACAGTGCCTCATGATGGTTGAGGTCATTGTCATTTCTCCAATGGTGCTATTTCCTTTTCTCAACATTTTTCTACACACGATTGACGAATAACCAAAGATGTTCGCTGAGAACTTTTTTTCTTCAAGGAAGACATCTGCTGAATGTTTCGTCTGATTGTCAACGCACAAAGTTAACCCTTTCAGTGTTGGCTAGTGTTGGCTATATACTATATCTCCGGAACTTTAAGACCAGACAATAGGGAACTTCTAGGCCCACCCAAATGGCATTCAGCACATTTATGACCCCATTGTACAATTTGGTCAGTCAACTCCAAGTTCTACTCAACGGCGCTGAAGTGAATGGTTGATGAACATGAATCGACTGGCTGGGGTGGAGCACTCTCTGGTCTTAAAGTTCCGGAGATAGAGTATGTCCCCCAACTGCTAGAACCATTTCGGGCCATCACTAAAAACGATCGATCATACGCGACACCCTCGCCATCTATAAACAGCCACTGGTACTGAAACAGCGTCTCAATGGTAGCATTCAGAACGACCTGAATGGGGCATTCGGAACGACCTGAGGCGAACTGCTTATCTGTCCACTAGGCGGCGCATTTCACCTCGGACACAAGTGCAAGGTAGCCATATTGTTCATCAACAAACCCACGCGACCGACCGTGGGATGTCGGTCGCGTGGAGACATCAAAAGCAAGACAGTTTCCCTGCCCAGTTGCAAACTGCCCAGCAGTAATCATGGACCTGCGGACGCACTTGAAGACGTCGATGCACAAAAATCTGACGGAGCAGGAGAGGACGGAACTGTTGCAAGTGAAAAAGAAAATGAATCAAGAGCAAGGACAGGCAGACACGCAAAACCGCAAGACACGGAGGCGTCCACCCCGCCAGTGCAGCCTCTGCCGTTTATCAGTTATAGATATATGGCGCCACATGAGAGTAGTACACAATGGGTGGTCAAAAGACCAACAGCGGGAAGCTATTTCCCAGTGCACAATCGTGGAACACATTTTCCGGAAGTACTCCCTGCTAGTTAATAAGAAATCTAGAAATGCGCAGGGAGAATTTACTGCCGATACGAAAGTGACGAGAGACCAGGTTGGCAATGTTAGGCGTATTTTGAGTGGATTGCATGAGGAGGGACAACCACTCCAATGGTCCGACCTTAAGAAAATAATCAAGCTGGATGAAGAAGACGTCGGCCTCTTTTCCAAATGGCAGGAGGAACGTGGACTCACTGCCGGGTCTTTTGGCTAACTATGTCGCAAGCCTGCGAAAGTTAATGAAGTGCGCAGAGGATCCAGCCTCAAGGGCCGCCTTTAAAACCCTGATTGGGTGGTCAATGAAAAAGATGTCACGCCAAACACCTGATACGATCAGAGAGTATTCAAGCGGTAATCGCCCGACTTACTACTCAGTACCGCAAGAGGGGTTGTGCAGAAAACACGACCAAGTTAGTCGAAGAAATGGGGTTGTTAAGGAAGAAGGATAATATAAAAGACCTCCTGCAATACTGGGAACGGTTCAATAAGTCAGACCAGTGGGAGAAGACCAAGCAAAATATAAGTGCATATGCTGCTGGTAATTTATTCATAGCGAACAGGTCAGACTTTTCAACGAACAGGGACATGCTTATGTTGAGTCTGGTACCGACAAACTTCAAACGATCAGGCGACCTTGCAAACTTAACCAGGACGGATTATAGAAATGGACATTGGCTTACGGAAAACGGGCAGCGATTTCACTGTCTGGCAGTAACGGAGCACAAAGTCTCTGTAGCCGCCGATGTCATTTCCCAATTTCCTTTCGGGGGATTGTCTTGTCAGCTTCTGATTTCCTCCACGGGCTCTTTGGCAGCACTGTATTTGCCGCCATGTTTCAGCATGCGCTGAACTACATGTGGTCGTGTGTGGATTTTCCCGTCATTTCCAAGGCTATTTGTTTCGAGCAGGAGAACATATGAGGTAAACAATAATGAAAACATGTGTAGGTCCCTTTCATATGAGTTTTGTAACTTCTGAAGGTAATCTTTGGTACTTTGTAATAGGAGACGTGGTCATTGGGTTTAGGGCTGTTTCTGCTGTGTGTCATGTCTGTAAGACTTCTGATTTTGTTGCAGATTTACGACTAGGACTGGAATACATGTTGTAGAAGATTGCAAGTGTATTGCGATGTCAGCAGCGTGGTGTTTGAGAGAAATAAACCAGACAAAGACATCATTCACCGTAAATCCTGTGTTGTTGGAATTCGTATTGTGCTCGAATCAAACAGGGAAAATTCGTGGCTCCCACAGTCTCTGCATCAAAAGCTTGTCCGTTGTGTTTAACCGAGGAACAGAAAGAAGTAATGCACAACTACCTGAAGGCGTGTTGGGGCTACAACGAATGTGGTCCACGTTAAAATACAGTTGTCGGCCAAGACAGAGTCTTCCATTCAGCGAGGAACATGAATTCGCTGACATCCCAACTTGTTTGTTTGTTTGTTAGTTTGTTTGTGCTTGGGATTTAATATTGCCAGTCAAACGGACTTGAAAAGGGGAAACACCCGATCACTGTAACACTGCTTAGAAAGTTTGCAACTACAACACTTAGAGAAGGTGCAACAACAACCAGAGAAGAAGAGATTCGAATGGCTGTTGCACTGGCACATAACGTTTCTACAGCAGATGCATATTGTGATAAAAGTGGTCGGCTTCGCACAGATTCGGAGATGTGCTGAAGAAACGGGTAGGTGAAGCCAGCCAGGAGGCCAACAATGATCAACTACTTGCATTCAGATTGGCTCATCAGTTAAAGCAGTGCCCAGATGACGACGACGCAGACAGTGAGGCATCCAAGCCAGATGAGGTCCCGCCAACGCCTCAGCAAACCAGACGACGGCTGTTGTTCACAAAGCCTCCACGACCACTGTCTCCCTAGCCAAGCATATCAGCAGCAACAGCCATGGATGACCAGCCTCCACCTCATAATCCAGTGCCAGTTGAGAAAAATTCATTGGCGATCTTCCTTGATAGCATATATTACAAGGTGGCCAATGCGGGAGATGCTGGGTTGATGTGCAAGGAAAAAGAGAAGTTGCAATTCGAATGTTTAGAGCAGTATCTAAAGAATTGCGTGTTGAAGGGAACCTCAACTAGTATTCCAGCAATGAGGAAAATAATCCAGGCATCCGACAAGAAATATCACTTTCTGTTAAATGAAATGAAGTCGGTTGGAGATAAATGCCGCCATCGCCTAAGGCATTTGAAACAGCGCCTAAACCAACATATCAATTAATCTGACATATGTTGCTGTTATGATGATGATATTGTTGAGACGAGGTTATTTCATGAAATCAGTTGCTTATCCTAGAACATTATAATTTTCTATTTTCTGTTATTATTGCTATTGCAGCACTTTATTTCAGATTATTTTCCTAAGATCTTTGTAATTTTCCTGTGATTTTCTTGAAACCAAAAAAATTACAACAGTAATAGTAATAAACGAGGTCCACAGAGTAGAATGCTTGTTATTCTGTTGAGAGGTCCCAAACGCACGCATGTACACAGTAGCATGCTTGTTATTCTGTGGAGAGGTCCGAACCGCATGTACAGAGAGTACCATGCTTGTTATTCTGTTGAGAGGTCCATGTTCGAATGTCTGCTAATCGGTTGCGAGGCCCATAGCGCATGTCTGTTATTCTGCAGGAGGTAGGCAAGGCATTTTCCCAAGAGGCCACCCGAATCTGTGAATGGCTGCTATTCGCCCAGAGAGGTCAATAAAGCATGTCGAACGTGCGCTGCTATTCGTTGAGGAGGTCACAAATGCATGCAGGTTCGACATGTTGTCATTCCCAGAGGAGGCCTATTCTGCAGTTTTTGTTACCCGAGAATGTCGGCCCTTATTCTGAGAAGAGGCCAGATTCTCATTCGCAGAAGAGGTCAGGGGAGAATTCCACGAACCTGTGTTATTCTGTGAGAGGCCTGCTATTCTGCCCGAGAGGTTCTGTTATTCCGTTTAAGAGGTTCCTATTTTTCTGAAAAGTGACTTATTCTGTCGAAGAGGTCCTGTTATCCTGCTATTCGAGTCCACACAGACCTTACCGACCCAGTTCGTTCAAATGTTCCCAACTTCGGGCGATATTGCGGGATACCAAGCGTATCACGCACCATTCAGCTCATTATCTTATGATTTGGGGATTTTACACTGTTATTCGTTTTTTCCTGGGACCTCTCAATTTTAGGGGTTCGGATTTGCGGGGCGAACCCTAACCTCCCTGCAGAATAACACGGGATGCACTCTGACCTCCCGACAGAATAACAGGGATGCTCGTGAACCTCCCGACAGAATAACAAACGAAATGGAATGCAAAAATGGTCTCATGACAGAATAACACGGGATGCTATCTAACCTCCCGAGAGAATAGCACGAGTTGCTTTTACAGCCTCCAGACAGAATAACACGGGATGCTTTCAGAGCCTCTCGACAGAATAACACAGGGAGAAATGCGAACGTGACCTCCCAACAGAATAACACGGGATGCTTTCGCAGCCTCTCGACAGAACAACACAGGGATGAAATGCGAACATGACTTCCCAACAGAATAACACGGGTTGCTCTCAGAACCTCCAACAGAATAACACGGGATGCTTTCACAGCCTCTCTTTAGTAAGTGGCAGAGGGAACGCGGCCTGAGTGCGGGCTCACTGGCAAATTATGTTGCCAGCCTAAGAAAATTGTTGAAGTGTGCGGAGGACCCGGCATTCGAGGGACGATTGCAGAATGCCGACTGGGTGGTCAGAGACAAAGATGTGACTCTAGATTCGTTCACCATAAAGGAATACCATGCGGTCATTGCACGGATGACCACTCAGTACCGAAAAAGGGGGCGTGCAGAAAATACATCAAAAGTGGTACAAGAAATGAGTGGTCTCAGGGATATGCTGATGTTGAATCTCCTACTCACTAATTTCAAGCGTTCGGGGGACATCGCTAACTTGACGCGGACCGATTATTACAGAAATGGACACTGGCTGTCCGAAAACAACAAGAAGTTCTTTTGTATGACCATCACAGAGCATAAAGTGTCAGCTACCAAAGCGTTCCCTCTTTGCCTCACAGAGGAACAGAAGGAAGTGATGGACAATTGGCTTATTGCTTGCTGGGGATACAATGAATGTCCGCAGAATGAAAACACAGTCCAAAACCAGGACAGGTTCTTTCATTCTGCCAGGAATCTAAACCTGTTGACAGCACAGGGTGTGTGCCAGGGTGTTCAAAAGGCCTGGGATGCCTACTGCCAAGCCAACGGCGTGGAAAAGGGAGCCCAACCCATAACCGTCACTCTGCTAAGGAAGGTTGCCACCACAACATTGCGGGAAGACGCAGGTACAACACGGGAGGAAGAAATTAGGATTGCCGCTGCCCTGGCACATAATGTGTCAACCGCTGACTCATATTACGATAAGAGCGGGGCTGTCCGTAAAATGGCGTCAGCCTCCACTAGGTTTGGGGATGTGCTAAAGAAACGCGTTGAGGAAGAGAGCCAGCAGGATAGGATGCTTGCCTTCAGATTGGCATATCAACAGAACAGGTGCAGCAGTGACGAAGAGGACCATGATGACGCAGACAGCGAGGCATATGATGAGGAAATACCAGCTACACCTCAAAATGTTAAACGGCGGCTCTTCACGAAGCCTCAGTCCCCCAAACCCAGCACCTCTGGACAAATAGCCATGGATGCCATCCCACCACCACCACCACCACAGGATACACAGCAAGTACACGAAAGTCAACAACGAGCAGACGAAAATAGTTCATCAAAATTCCTTGACAGCACCTATTACAAGGTTGCCAGTGCTGGAGATGCTGGTGTAATGTCAAAAGAGAAGGAGCACATGCTCTTCACCTGCTTGGAGGGCTACTTGAAGAATTGCATTCTTCAGGGCACACCAACCAGCATCCCAGCTATGCGAAAGATCATACAAGAATCTGACAGCAAGTACCACTTTCTCCTTGAGGACATGAAATTTGTTGGGGACAAATGTCGTCATAGGGTAAGACAGCAGAGAAGTCAGTGAACATGGTGAAACGTGTTAGTGCAAGCTGCGACTACCGACGACGATACGGGATTCGATGATTCGCCATTCACCATCTATATAATGGTGGGCAGCGTTGTCGATAGGACTGGATTAGACTGGACCCCAAAATGTGTTATTCTTGGACAGGAGGTTAACTTTAAGCTCGACAGTGGCTCACAGGTGGAAATTCTCCCTGGAGAGACATTCCGTGAGTGTAACGTCCTGCCATGGCACACTGGCATATTACTGGCTCCTGATTATGAAGGAGAAGATACCATCCATGCATTGCCAGACACACCACAAAGGGCCGACCCTGTAGTTCAGAATGTTAAGGCTGCAGCAGCAAATAAAGCCACTGCCACCAACATGACCAACAGAGGACCCGGCTGCCGAGTCTGTGCAGTGGAGGAGGCAACATCATTCTGGTTGGGCTGCAGGTGGGTGCACCGGGAAAGTCGGCGACCATGCGACTACAGGGTACACCAGAACTGTGTTGGCTTCTACTATACACGAGAGAGTGACCTAAAACCTGTACCTTGGTACTGTCCTGCCCATAAGCCGTCCAACATGACCAAGAAACACAAATAAATGGTTGTAAATTTGAATGTTTAAATTTGAGAGTGAATTGAAGAAATTAAATTTCATAATGAGATTGAATAAATTTATAATAAAGTTGTAAGATAAACAATGTACATGTATTTTTTATTGTTGCTTTTATTGTCACATCAAAAATGGCTGGTCAGCAGAGGAGAGTCAGTGAAGTGTCCCAAGAAGAAAAACTCAAGTTGACAAACCCATTGATCATGAAGATATGAAGAGATTTTAATAAGAACATGTTCTTCGTATCAACAATAAAATGTGGGTAGGTATTGTATGTATTGTAGAAATGCAGATTGACATAAATTTTCAAATTTTGTTTGCAGCTGGCCTAATGGTACAAAAATGTGTGTGGAGCAGGCCTATGTCAGCCTGCTGCTTTGACCTTGAAATGGAGGACAACGAAACTGAATAGGGAGTTGTCAGTTAAGGCCTATGTTATGAACAAGTTTTTCTCTTCCACAGCTATCACCATTTCTATGATAAACCACTGCCAGGGGAGAAGTTTAGACAGCCCGTGTCACACTGTCCCGAAGTTGACACCGATGGCCAAACGAATTATGGAAACTTTTGTAAATCTTACTGATAAATGCCAGCCTGAAGAAGACCCCGGTTGGGATCGAAAATTTGCAAGATTCTGGAAGTTGACTTTGGGGCCATCTTCATGCGAAATTCAAAATTCCATATTCGTGTGGCCATCGGGTGTCTGATTTCGGGACAGTGTGACACGGGCTTAATGGAATGCATTCCAGAACCAGAAAGACTTACGATTCATAGTTACGATTCATAGATAGTTGCACCAAGAGAAGTGGATGCAGACATTCTTGACAGGCAGACAAGGGACCATCCTCCAAAACAGTTCGTGCGATCAATTCTGGGCAAAACAATCGGAAGAATGCCGAAAGAATTTTCGAGGACGGTGAGCGAAGGCCTTAGAAATGACCAAATTACAAGTGCTAATGCATTTTCACTGGCAAACGGAGACATGATGGCCCTGTGAAGCATGGTGGGCCAAAGCTGAAAGCGATCTACCATCTGCTTTTCGCGACTCCCGAAAACAGATGGGCTGCATTTGAAATAATGAAATATCTCATCCATAGTGAAGACTTGTACACATAGATCATCCTTACATAAGTATCTGTGTGAATAAAATAAGAATTCATGAGGGATGGCTCGGATTAATTCTTTAATTTTTCATCACTGCCCCATCCACCATCTTGCCAAACCGGAAGTTGTGGATTTCAACAACGTCCGGTGTTGTGGAAAACTGCAACATCCGGGACATAACAATGTCGAATTCTATAACGAATGATTAAATTCAACAAAATGTTGGTAAAAAAGGAATTTATTTCAAAATTGAATTTTAGACATAAACATATTGTCAAATATAATACTATGGTAGAAAAAAATATGAAAATTGGCGAACAAGAACGAAATAAAATGAGGAGTTGTGAAATACCACATCGAGAAAGGCACAGATGCAGAATTCTTCATCGCTGCGGAATACCGTAGTTTCCCGAACTGATATAGGAATTATTCCTGAATTATTGGTGGTTGTTATATTCCCAGAGGTTTATATTTATTATCATATCTTTAGTTTCCCATTACGAATGCAACTTATGATGTATATTTGTCGGAGTACAGTTAATCGTTCCATGGTATTTTGGATATTCCATGTCGGATTCATGGAATAAACCATAACGCATTGAAATATATCAGATTTCCTTGTTTCCTTGCCCTCGGATGCCGACCCGACCTATGCTCCGGGAAAGACCTCCGACGAAACTGAAGACGATGACGAGAGTGGCGATGAGGCCTTCGCCGGAGAGAATTTGCGGATTACGTCACCAGGGGCTCCGGGCTGGCAAAGAGTCAGTCTGTAGCGGCACAATATGTTAGCGGCATACGCCAGATTGCCAACAATTTAAAGGAGGACGGACACCAGCCCCAGAAAATGTTCAATATAAGAATTTTCACCAAACACTATTTCGATAAGAGATTTATTATGGTTAAGGAGGGCAAGACCGCACCTGGTACAGCAGCGGAATTACCGAAATTTCGAACGCCCGCCCTAGCTTTACCCCTTAGAGAAAAAAACTGACATTCACCAGCTTTCAAGGCAGTGGTCTTATCTACGATTTTTCAGAATTCCAGCTTCATAGCATTACACGGTGGAAAGTTATTCGTGTTCACTTCGGACGTGTTTCCAATGCATTTATCAATGAAATGACAGTTTCTTTTGTTGAAATGTCATCCCATATGATGCTCGATGACACGTGGTTTTCAATGCCGCATGTTAATTTATAACTTGTAGCTACGCTTCCCGCTTTGATACTCAGCGATCACTTTCAGAAGCACGAATTAACGCTCTTTCACCTGATATAGACGACTCTGACAAGATGGCTGATATAGAAGAAATTCCAATGGTGATTAAAATCTTAATTTCCCTCATTCTCATAGGTAGGCCAAGGTAGGATACGGCCTATAATGTAATTTATGTTTTACGGTTTGTTTTCAGACACAGCCTTTCGCTAGCAGCCTGGCAGAAAGTGATGGAAGTGAAAGTTACTACGGTAGCCAATATGGCCAATCGCAATGGGCTGATGATACTACTGATAGGTCCACCAAAGATGAGGTGAGTGCCTTTTTTGGTGCATGCAAAATGAACAGGATGTTCAAAGGATGGATGGGATTTATAATGTTCATGTATGTTTTCAGGCAACGCAGACCGAAGACTCCAGACCGACGACCCCAGGTGAGGACGAGGTCACGTACGTGCTTATGAAAAATGCGGTGAGTGTTACTGCACAAACATCAATGAACATGCAATGCATGCAATCACCAATTACACTGCCTCTCTTGAATTTTGAATGGGATTTTTTTTTCATTTATGTTTTCAGAGTACACAGACCAATGATGACGAGGAGGAGGAGGAGGAGACCGATGATGATGATGAAGACGTGATACGTTATGAAGAGCCGCCTTCCCCCGAATACTGATCAGAATGACTTGTATAAATTGTATCAAATTAAATAATAGTTTCTCATGACTCCAAAAAATTTCCCATCATCCGAAATTAGAAGAAAAGTGTCATCAATCACTTGTATTGGTCAGCGGTGTCAAGTGATAATAACAGTGCCTTGATCCTTGCGAAATGGAAGTCCCTCGCCAACCATATCATCAACGTCCATGTACATGAGGACGAGCACTTCCCAAGATGTCTGCATGTAAGATTACCTCCAAGATGCTGGTTTGATCCATGTAAGTAAGATTTTGCTTGCCTTATGTTGTCAGAATATTGGGGGGGGGGGGGCATGGCTGTCGATCTCAATGCCGATTTGAGTGATGTTTGGCCTGTTTGTCATTGGATTATAATAGGCTTTCTTTTTCTGATTACAGCTTCTGAAGCTTACGACAAATTCTGCCGAATGGTAATATTGAACAATCTTGTTCTGAAGGCAGTCGCGAAGCTCAGCTCAGAAACCCAAACTTCAGGACTTGAGGGCTTCCATAGTGCACTGAATCATTTTGCACCCAAAATGTATCATTTTGGATATCAAGGGATGAAAAGCAGGTAAAAATGAAGAAATTCATATCTCTGTAGGGGGCACAGTTTTGATCTAGCTGATGACGTGACCAATTTTCTTGAAACAACCGTCTACTTTCTGTGATACCACTGACTGAAAATTTCTAATGGCAGCGCTTCACTTCAATGAGAATGGTAAAAAGGGACAAAGGAAGACAAGTGGCCAACTGTGCTACAATATCCGGTTTCCTAAAAGTCGTTTTGGACAGTATGTTGTGGTGCCAGTGATGAACAGCAATACCTATGGTGAATATCTCCACAATATTGACTTTCTGGAAAATTATGAGTAGCGTGTAAAGGGATAGGAGCAGTCAGCAAAGTTTCTAGCAGACCAATGCAAAAGAAACTTCTCTTCATTGGCATGATTGGGGCTCAATCAAGAATGAATGGGTCCACTTATGCATTGGATTGGGCCATAGTGACACTAACAAGTGGAAGTATGTTGTCCTCCAAATGTTTGAAAAAAAGTCGTTCGTACCTTGGAGGAATTCAAGTTCGTACGCAGTCAGGGAGGGGGTTTCATGGATTGGTGCGAGAGGCATTTTCCCGTTATCAAAGCCTCACTATCAGAGGATTCACTCAGAAACAATATCATGAAATATTGCAAATCTATATTGCAATATTTACGGTTTCAAGCCCAGGTATTAACTGAGAGGTCAAGGGAGACGGCGACAACTACGATGCCGAACGAGATACAGGAAATGGGAACCGGGGTGTTCCTGACTGAGAAGCCAAAGGAGAGAGAAGATATGGAACCAGACTTGATTGAGACTGTGCATTCGGAATCTGAACGAGGAGACCTCAGAGGGCCGATTTTATAAACGATGGCTAAGATAACCATCGGGTTCATTAACCCTTAGTTGACAAACTGTTTGTTAATCGAAGTGAATTTTTCGATTTCATGAATCGTTGATAGCCAAACATTCTAAAAATAAAAATGTTTACTTTGATTAATTAGCGGTTTTCAGAACAGCCGATGGTTAAACCGAGGTTTATCTTAGCTATCGTTTAAAAAATCGACCCAGTGTAAGTTACCTATCATTCAGCAACAATGTTGAATCGAAAATGTAAGGAATTAGAAAATCGGGTGCTTTCATTGGGATATGGATGTTGATATGTAATCTAAAATATCAACTCGTTTATTTTACATTCCAGGGTCGAGAAGACTCCAGACAGTCTATTTCCTAACGGGAAGACGAGATACATGTACACTCATCCCAAAAAATAAATGGACAAAAGTTTTTTTCTTCTGTTGCTGAGGTATGCACACGATGGGGTTGCAGCTTTGATACTTGGCCCTTGAACATCTCCTCTGTATGTCAGAGAGGAAATTTCATGGAAAAAAATTAATTATCATGAAAATATCACTATTTTAAAATATCATCAAGATTGAGATTTTTGAAATCTTAACATTTTTTACCAGAAATGACTTTTCAAGTAATCTATGGAAAATTCTAAGAAATATGGTGAAGAAAGTGTTTGAAAATCTTGGCTTACTTTGATGATATTTGAGATTATCGAAAATATCAAAAATCTGAAATTTGAGATTTTTCACGAAATTTTGGGTTGAGGTGTTAACCTTCGCAAAAAGATTAAGACTGACCAAGATTCGGTAACTATATTACCATCGGTCACAGAGAAATTAAACTTTTTCTTTAAATTGTGTTGAAAAGTGTCCCGTTTTTCATGCATAATTCCTTGAATAACACAGAATAGGGCAAATATTTTTCAGTAATTTCTTCACCATGAGTCTTAGAACTCTTCATAGATTCATGATAAATTTGTTTTTTATGAAAAACTTCAAGATTTCAAAAATCTAATTTTCAATGATATTTTGAAACAGTGATAATTTCACGATATTTTAATTTTTTCCTTAAAATTTGCTCTTGGACATATACAAGAGATGTTGTAGGGCCATATATCTGAGCTAGAACCCAAAATTATGCATCACTTCCTATACAGAGTTAAAAAACCAGTCCATTTATTTTTTGGGATGAGTGTACATGTATACATTCGGTTGTTTCATTGTCGGAGGAAGAGATATATTCGGTGATTATGCATAGTGTAGATATTCCCTTTAGAGGCCTGGTGTGACATTTCAGAATGCCTATGCTTGTTTTTTAAGGAGGGGCACCCATAGTCAGAATGACAAAAATGTTCACCTGGTACTCCCCAAATGTCAAGTTGCAGCTTATTCTTTTCGACAGGTACTGGGGCCAGTTAACTTCAATAAAATATAGCTTTCCCTCAGCTCGGGGAAAAAATGTGTATTCATGAATGTCTGAACAAACAAACGTTTCCTTTCTCTCTTCAGTCGTGGTTCGAGTATGTTCCTCCCAGTTCCCCAGAGGAAGATCTAATGGATCGAGAACAAAACGAGTTCATATAAGCAGGGTATGGCGGGAGGGATCTCTAAAGATGTCATTTAATTACCTCCTCCTGGATTGGGGACACTACACTTTTTCGGTATGGTATTTATTCGTTTCTATAGCAATGGCAAAGTGATTAGAATCGTCTGTGATGTTGCCTAGTGATCGAAAGAGATGAAAATTTTCAGTCGGGAGATGCCACTTTTACCCCAAAAATACAAGATAAAGTGTCTTTTGTGCACATCGCGACTCTGCCGTTTCCCGAAAACATTCGACAAAAGCTTCCCTAGCAACCATCGTGTCATCAAGTGGTCGCGTCGCGCCGAGACGAATGCCACACGCCGTTTTAGTATTTGCTGTGGCTCGGGCGTCAGTTAACTCCGCAAGCCCCAGGCCATCAAAGAAATAACTCATGCTAGGGGCACAGGAGTTTTGCCCTTCCACCGCCATAGTCAAGCTTGTATGTAACACTTCACCACACTTGATTATGTTTTTTTTTTATTTCACAGGGTTGGTAAACCTGACAAATATTAGAAAAGGAGACCACTACGGAGTGGTCTCAACCTGGGAGCCTGAAAAAAGAAGGTCCCTCGGGGCGTATTTTCTCACCAAAGCTTTCAGCATATTTTTGATAGAAGGAGAACGACAACTTAAACCAGGCGATATCCGAGTTGGATGTTAAATAAATTCTGTACATTAATTTTGTAAAATTAAGGTGAATAGATTTAGTTATTCATGTGGAATATGCATTATTTCTTGTTATTGTTCAAAACAGTGCCTCATGATGGTTGAGGTCATTGTCATTTCTCCAATGGTGCTATTTCCTTTTCTCAACATTTTTCTACACACGATTGACGAATAACCAAAGATGTTCGCTGAGAACTTTTTTTCTTCAAGGAAGACATCTGCTGAATGTTCCGTCTGATTGTCAACGCACAAAGTTAACCCTTTCAGTGTTGGCTAGTGTTGGCTATATACTATATCTCCGGAACTTTAAGACCAGACAATAGGGAACTTCTAGGCCCACCCAAATGGCATTCAGAACATTTATGACCCCATTGTACAATTTGGTCAGTCAACTCCAAGTTCTACTCAACGGCGCTGAAGTGAATGGTTGATGAACATGAATCGACTGGCTGGGGTGGAGCACTCTCTGGTCTTAAAGTTCCGGAGATAGAGTATATCCCCCAACTGCTAGAACCATTTCGGGCCATCACTAAAAACGATCGAACATACGCGACACCCTCGCCATCTATAAACAGCCACTGGTACAGAAACAGCGTCTTAATGGGGCATTCGGAACGACCTGAGGCGAACTGCTTATCTGTCCACTAGGCGGCGCATTTCACCTCGGACACAAGTGCAAGGTAGCCATATTGTTCATCAACAAACCCACGCGACCGACCGTGGGATGTCGGTCGCGTGGAGACATCAAAAGCAAGACAGTTTCCCTGCCCAGCAGTAATCATGGACCTGCGGACGCACTTGAAGACATCAATGCACAAAAATCTGACGGAGCAGGAGAGGACGGAACTGTTGCAAGTGAAAAAGAAAATGAATCAAGAGCAAGGACAGGCAGACACGCAAAACCGCAAGACACGGAGGCGTCCACCCCGCCAGTGCAGCCTCTGCCGTTTATCAGTTATAGATATATGGCGCCACATGAGAGTAGCACACAAGGGGTGGTCAAAAGACCAACAGCGGGAAGCTTTTTCCCAGTGCACATTCGTGGAACACATTTTCCGGAAGTACTACCTGCTGGTTAATAAGAAATCTAGAAATGCGGAGGGGGAATTTACTGCCGATACGAAAGTGACGAGAGACCACGCTGGCAATGTTAGGCGTATTTTGAGTGGATTGCATGAGGAGGGAGAACCTCTCCAATGGTCCGACCTTAAGAAAATAATCAAGCTGGATGAAGAAGACGTCGGCCTCTTTTCCAAATTGTTTGTTGGCTAACTATTGCCATTGAATGTTTTGGGCTTTTGTAATAATAAAGCAATGAAACGGGCAAGTGAAAAAAAGAATTTTCCTGGCTAAACCTGCCCCGTTACCGGGGCAGTTTGAACCACGCAGTGGGGCACATTGAGCCACTCAATGAAATACAATAATTAGGCACAAAAATTTATTTAAAACCATAAAATAGTTTACTGAATGAACAATATGAACAAGTTGATTTTTAACAAGGCCTACTGGCTCCAAATTTTGACCTGGTAGTAACCATGGCAACTGATGACTGAAAATAACATTTAAAGCTCCTACCCGCCAATCAAAATCCTCCACTACCATGAAGTCGCTTGTCATAGACTACAGTGGAATAAACCGGAATCAGCTCCTCCTATAAACAGTCATTTGGTCATAGGCAACTGATCTAAACACAACTTAAATTTAACCACTAGTGTATTGCCAAGTTCAATGTGCCCCGGAATGGGTTGCGCAAACTGCCCCGGCACGTATTTTATTACAAATTTGGCCTTGCTAGCTTCAAGCATGAATCCACATCACTGACAGTTTCCACACAGGAGCACAGTTCCATGTTGCTTTTAAACATTAATCACTTGGACCTACAGCTCCTCTAGATAATTAACAGCTATCTGAATACCAAAAAAACGATAAACTCACTTTTAGGCCTCAATAAATTTGAATTGTGATCAATCAAAACTGGTAGCACAGAATTTACATGTGGTATTCTGGCAAGGTAGCTTAGCAATCGAGGTATCTTCAGTAAAAAGGTGAAAAGTTATCCTGCGTCTATTAAAAAATTATTCAGGGTGGCTCAATGTGAACGTGTGTTCAATGTGCCCCGGTCTCCCCTACAGAAGGCATAGGATTACTATTGCCAGTCAAACGGACTTGAAAAGGGGAAACACCCGATCACAGTAACACTGCTTAGAAAGGTTGCAACTACAACACTACAACACGAGAATGTTATTTGTTTTGTACCGAAAATGTAATAATCTGCTGTGGTAGTATGAAAAATAAGTTATCGTAAAGTCAACGATTATCGTTGGTTTCTTAAACTCCATATAACTTTTGTTAGATTTTTTTAACCTCTCTAACAGAAGTTTAGTGTCCTCCCTAGAGCTGTGTGCAATTTCATTAAAATTGATTATTTCCTTCGGGTAGATATTGCGTGGCGGTGTATTACTGTACTTAGCCCTATTGGGGTAGGAGTTCGGGAAGGCCACGTGATTGAAGATGGTGGAATAGCAGACGAATTTTTCAGCTGTCACCACAGGTACACTGATTCAGACGGTTTATCGTGTCATATCGCTTGCACACGGCCATTTTCACTGTGTTATCGGTGTAAATTAAAATCATTCTGTTCGATTACAATGGCCGAAGGGCAGAATTGGCGGGAACGTGTTCTGCAGAGGATACGAGAGAGCTCGGAGCCTGACCCAGGGCCACGGCGTTGTGTCATATGGACTGGGTACTGGCGAAAATATGGGGAGTTGTCTTTTAAACTACCCTGGAATGAGAAAAGCATGAAGTTCGGTGCTCACAGGCTGACATACATGGCACACTATGGCCCCGACGGCGACCTTCCGTCGGGTCGTGATGTGTCGGATGTATGTCATAACTGCCTTTGTGTCAACTGAGCATCTGAGCCTTAAGTAGGCTGCCTAGTGACAGAATAACACGGGATGCTATCTAACCTCCCGAGAGAATAACACGAGGTGCTTTTACAGCCTCCCGACAGAATAACACGGGATGCTTTCAGAGCCTCTCGACAGAATAACACAGGGATGAAATGCGAACATGACCTCCCAACAGAATAACACGGGTTGCTCTCAGAACCTCCAACAAAATAACAGGGATGCTTTCACAGCCTCTCTTTAGTAAGTGGCAGAGGGAACGCGGCCATAGTGCGGGCTCACTGGCAAATTATGTTGCCAGCCTAAGAAAATTGTTGAAGTGTGCGGAGGACCCGGCATTCGAGGGACGATTGCAGAATGCCGACTGGGTGGTCAGACAAAGATGTGACTCTAGATTCGTTCACCATAAAGGAATACCATGCGGTCATTGCACGGATGACCACTCAGTACCGAAAAAGGGGGCGTGCAGAAAATACATCAAAGTGGTAGAAGAAATGAGTGGTCTCAGGAAAGACGATAAAATAAAGGATCTGCTGCAATATTGGGAGGGATTCAACAAGTCAGCACAGTGGGAGACGGCCAAGACGCAGATAAATGCAGACGCCGAGGGCAGTTCCTTCCTGGCAAATAGGACAGAATTCTCCAACAACAGGGATATGCTGATGTTGAATCTCCTACTCACTAATTTCAAGCGTTCGGGGGACATCGCTAACTTGACGCGGACCGATTACAGAAATGGACACTGGCTGTCCGAAAACAACCAGAAGTTCTTTTGTATGACCATCACAGAGCATAAAGTGTCAGCTACCAAAGCGTGCCCTCTTTACCTCACAGAGGAACAGAAGGAAGTGATGGACAATTGAAGGGCCTATAGAGCACAAAGGAACCATGTCCATTTTTTGCACTTTTTAGAAAAACTACTTTTTCTAGTTGTGCCCTTTGTGCTCTAAGATTTTTCAATTCTCATTTAAATTAAAAAAAACAAAAGGAATCTCTTGAGGAAAGATAATCTATCTTGTAGAGCAGCTCAAATTATGTGTAGATTTGACTTTTTGGTCATGATGATGGCACCAGTTAGTGGTCAAAACCCCCGTAGGCCCCTAAATGACTTGTGCCCTTTGTGCTCTAAGAACAGGAAAATCATCATTTTTGCAAGTTATAGAGCCTGTACATGGCTGGTTCATAGTTCAATTAAAAGAGGGCAGCACAAGATTCTCCGTCAAGATAAACAAACGCTGGCACAAGCTGTCGATGCGTGTAAAGGCTGATTCATACTCCGTCCGGATTTTGCGCCGACTATGATCAATTTCACTGCGTGTGCACATTCACGTCGTGGAAACCTGCGATCAGTTTCATGCGCTTGACGGTCCGCAAGCGAGTATGAATCAGCCCTAAGGTAGCTGAATCAACGCTGAGCAGTTGAAGTCCCTTAGCGGGAAACAGCCGCTGACAAAGAGGTCAGTGCCCTCCGGTTGTCCAAGGGGCGCGGCCGTGGTGGTGGTGGCCGCCCCCAAGGTCAAGGCAAGGACTGCCCGAACTGTCCACACAAACATGAATTTGGGAAGTGCCCTGCAAGGGGCAAGAAGTGTCTAAAGTGTGGGAGAATGAATCACTTTGCGGACAAGTGCCGAAGTTCGGCGGCCGCTGATGATAAAAGAGCAGAAAAGTCAGTGAAACGTGTTAGTGCAAGCCGTGACTACCGGTACTCATCATCCGACGACGATACGGGATTCGATGATTCGCCATTTATAATTCACCATCAATTTGATGGTGGGCAGCGTTGTCGATAGGACTGGACAAGACTGGACCCCAAAATGTGGTATTCTTGGACAGGAGGTTAACTTTAAGCTTGACAGTGGCTCACAGGTGGACATTCTCCCTGGAGAGACATTCCGTGAGTGTAACGTCCTGCCATGGCACACTGGCATATTACTGGCTCCTGATTATGAAGGCGAAGATACCATCCATGCATTGCTAGAAACACCACAAACGGCCCACAGAGGAACCGGCTGCCGAGTCTGTGGAGTGGAGGAGGCAACATCATTCTGGTTGGGCTGCGGTTGTTGCCTGCACCGGGGAAATGGGCTACTGGGTACACCAGAACTGTGTTGGCCTCTACTGTACACGAGGGAGTGACCTAAAACCTGTACCTTGGTACTGTCCTGCCCATAAGCCAACATGACCAAGAAACACAAGTAAATGGTTGTAAATTTGAATGCTTAAATTTGAAAGTGAATTGAAGAAATTAAATTTCATAATGCTACGTTCCCAGTAGCGTGCGGTCCTTTACGAACGTCACGATTGGCCATTCGTAGCTGATCTTGGAATATTTGTTTACTTCTCTAAGTTTCACGTTCATGGGGAGAAATGAGATACATTTGACATGACCTGAATACAGGTGGCTCAGTGTCGTTCTGGTAACTTGTCGTCTGCTGATATGACCTAGTTTCTACTAACATCAGACATCGGTATGGTACTATGGATACACGTGCTGCAACCAAGTCTGTCAATTATACAATATATTTTGAGGATCATACTGAGAGAAAACCCTCAAAAAGTAAAAAAGAGGTCCTCTCAAATATATCAGATGATTTTTTTGACGTTGAAAGGGTCGTAACAAAGCGGATAAGAACAGGAGTAAGTATATTTTCTTACCTCACCTACATGTATTTCCCGCCTTTTTGATATCCATGTGCTTGCCATGATTAGATGTGATGCATGATAGATAACAATTGACTTATGTAACATATCCATACACAAGTATAGAATTAGATAATCCATCAATCTTGAAAAGAATCCTAAGCCAAGTCACTAAAACTGCCTCTGTGTTTGAGACTATCACTAGAAATGATAGAGATCAGACTGATTCTGATGGTCCATTGCCCTAGTCAAGTGAGGCCCAAGATGGGTGCTTAGTATCTGAGTGGCCTACCCAAGTGTAGTGCAGATAAAAGCATGGGCTCCAGGTTCAATTCCTGGGGTTCAGTTCCTACCCCAACTTTAAAAGCATCATTGCCATTAGCCCTTACTAGGTTTATTGTTTCTTTGCAGAAAACAGAGTATTTGATAAAGTGGAAATCCTGCCCAGCATGGAAGAGTTCGTGGGAATCGGAGGACCACGTGAATGAAGCCCTGATCAACTCCTTTTCCTCACCCGTGGTGAAATCAGAGGATGTTGCCAAGTCCTTGAATGAGTTTGCTGCTTCAATATACAAGAAACTGAAAAGCCGCTCGCGCAATTACGTTACGTGCGATTTTCGTCATGATGTGTTCAGGAGTCTCTTTGGTTCAAAAGGGAAAATAATTGAAGGACAACACCTCCTGCTCGAGAAGGAGGATTTTGCTGCGTTAACTCTACCTCCCATGGGACGCTGTTGCCGATAGAAATGGGGAGGGGAGCAAAATAGTGTTCCCAATAAAACTGAAGGCATTTTTGTCATATACCCCTATTACACTTTGCGAAGGAACACCAGTGGACAATTCTTACCTTCCCATCAACAATTATTGATGGTTGTTATATTCCCAGAGGTTTATATTTATTATCATATCTTTAGTTTCCCATTACGAATGCAACTTATGATGTATATTTGTCTGAGTACAGTTAATCGTTCCATGGTATTTTGGATCTTCCATGTCGGATACATGGAATAAACCATAACGCATTGAAATATATCAGATTTCCTGGTTTCGTTTGAAAGAGACTGATGAGACCTACAACAAGAGATACGTGCATGCATACCACGAATTGCTGGGCCACATGCGCTTCTTCGAAGGAAAATAGCATGGTTCGAACCTGAGACGAGCAAAATCATGGTGTATGAGGATCTGACACTCCTGAATGTCGTCAAACAGCTGGAATGTGTTCGTCATGCCTATACCAATAACGGCAAGATATTTGCCTGCATGAGGACCGCAGTGACCCCAACAAAAGGCTTAACTTGAGGAGGGAGGTGATCGAGTGTCCGGATGATCTGATAAGGGAACATCTCCTGCACACAAAGGTTCATGCCGATCTGCCATTGGAAGAGCGCAGGAGGTTGGTCGAACGTGACACTGTCCAGCAGCGAACAGCTAAAGATGAAGCCAGGACCAAAGAGCGTAAACGGCTTCATAAACGACAGGAGTGCCCAATACATGTATGTCATAAGTGGGTGACGGCGCTTGCTCAACATCTGAAAACGCACGGATGTCAAGCCGGTACGGCTGAACACACACGGTATATGATGCGGGCCCAAAGCCTCAACTAAGGCCATCTGTGGAAGAACAGGAAAAGTCAGTACTGGATAAACTGATGCATAGATTCTATATCCATCCATTGGACTTTGCTGGTGGCAACAAAAGTGACATGCAAGCCCGCCCTGTAGTCCAAATGGTGCGGAAGCTATTTGTAAAGATGGCCCTAGAGGAAGAGGGCGAGTTTCAAATGAAAACCCTGACCAGGTTGATGAGAATTGGGCCAAACCACATGGCATTCTAAACAAATGGCTCGTGAGGAAAGAGTACACGGCAGGAACACTTACGAACACCGTTTCTGCATTGCAGAAGTTCCTCTCGTTTGCCCTCCAAGACAAGGATATTAGAGTCGGCTGGGCCGATGGGGAATAGATATATCACAGTACGTTGAGCACGTAAAGGAACTTACAAGGGGAATACGGTCTAAGAGGGTCGAGGAAGTCGTTCAGAAGGCCGCCGAGGAGGGCGAGGTCTTAATAGACCTGCAAGCTTGGGAACATTTGCCCTCCAAGACAAGGATATTCGAGTCGGCTGGGCCGATGGGGAAATAGAATCACAGTACATTGAGCACGTAAAGGAACTTACAAGGGGAATACGGTCTAAGAGGGTCGAGGAAGTCGTTCAGAAGGCCGCCGAGGAGGGCGAGGTCTTAATAGACCTGCAAGCTTGGGAACATTTTCCCAATAGTGATATCTGGAAGAGAACGATGGATATCCTCAACGAATATGAGGCTGGCACCCGCACCGACGTCGATAGCGGTACATACAGGGATGTCCGCGATGCAATAATCTTGCGTCTTATTCTCGACAACGCAAAGAGGGCCAGTGAAATAGCTAACCTCACAGTCAACGAGTTCCGGAATGCAACATTGGAGGAGCTCACAGATGGAAGTTCCAGCTTTGTTGCCAACGTGGCGCAACACCGTGAGAACAAAAAAGTGTTCAGTTGCCCAAGTTTCCTTGTAGATGTCAAAACAGCAACAAGCCTGTTTATACATTACCTACGTCCAAGGGTTCGTCCCAGGAATAAAGAGGTTTTCTTGTCGTGGAGGTCAGGCAAAAGCCTTGCCAGCGCCGACGTGAACCACTCTATCAAAAGAGTGTGGGCCAACCTTGGTGAAGAGATGCACCGGGATATCGGAAAAATTGGCACCATACTTGTTAGGAAATCAAGTGTTGGCATTACAAGGCGAGCGGCCGTGACTGTTGAGGAAGAGCAGATACTTGCACGAGGAATGGGCCACTCTCACCAAACAGCGACACGGGTGTATGATACAACGGGAGCGAGGCTAAAGGCAGCACAGTCAACTGCCATCATAAAGAGGAGCTTGAAGCAACGGGCCTCAGCTATCCCACGGCAGCCAACAGATCTTGAGAGTCCCTCTTTGGTGCCCACTGAGACAGAAAATACGCAGCATACTCCTGTATCGACCACCATGGCTCCTGCATCGCCACCAGCAATTAAGAAGAAGTGGTCGAGGTCGTTAACGGAAGACGAATTTAACGACTTATTTTCTTGCTGCAATGCCCTCATAATTGAAAAGGTTTACAGTGGTCAGCAGGTTTCCTATAGGGAAACTGAATTTGCCATACAGAAAGTGTGGAATTCAACAACGTTTGGTGTTGTGTATGACGCGCGCATACCGTCACATTACCTATAATATACAGTTATATATTTATAATTATACAGTTTACAAATTAATTTGGCAACTGCCAAATTAATTTGGCAGTTGTATTATTATTTTTGAAATTACAAAATTATTTTTGCAACTGTCTAAATATTCGGAAATTCTCGGTGAAGATCGGAACGCCATCGATTAGCCAATGAAAATCGAGCTTTCTACGTGTCTTAGGAAGCAATTTTCAACATGGCGGTTCTTTCGATCATACCCCATGCACATGTACCGGCGATTTTTTGTCACTCTTTTTGTTTACCGGTACTTTTATGCCTAACATGCCTAGTGGTGCACCCTTTAGTTGCTCCTCCACCACCGACTGACGAAGGAAACCTTTATCACAATTTTTTACGTGTTTGTAGCAATATTGTTGCCGATTGCGTGCGCCTTTTGACCACTGACTATCACGGAATAGCTGACAGCATCAACTTTGCCCGTCAGAGACTTCAGGCAGTTGAAAACAATCTGGCCCGGATGTCTGGAGATCATCCCAGATGTAATGAATTACGTACGTTGATACAGTCACTGCTGAGAGATGTTGATGATTTGGAAAGGTAAGTAGGCCTAGGCTAGGCCTAGACTAGAGGCTGTGCACTGACGTCATCAAATGACGTCAGCAATGGGTAGGCCTAGGCCTAGACGGCACGTGTTGGATATACGACATTAGGCCTAGGCCTACTCTCCATTCCACTTTCGAGTGGTGCCAAAGTGGTGCCGGCTGGGTCAAATTTGACGGAATATACCGGTATGTCAATCGATTTATCTTTCTTGCCGCTACAGCCATCATCGTTGTCATTTTCCCAAAAAAAAAGTTTTTTCGCGAATCAGACAAAGTGCTTGTTTACGGCCGAAATGGCGGCCATTTTGAAATGACGCAATGCATCGCGCACGTGTAAACTGCACTGAACACCATGGTGAAGTGAAAAGGGTTTTGAGAAAGGGATCCGTCATGTCGGCCTTACACGAAAAATGAAGATAGCAGGAAGATACCGGCAAGAAAGACAAGTCGATTGATTTATGGTATGTCAATTTTGACCCAGCCGTTGTGGAGATATTGGCTGAAAACCTCGCACAACTCGGATGTGGAATGAACAGTTGGGCCTAGCCTACCGGTAGGCCTATACCTCTACTATGTCGGGCAAAAGTGGAAAAAGTAAGAATTTTCTGCTGTAAAAAGTTTTCCCCACCAAAGTGTTTAGTTTAGAGGACACCCCTACCCTATCATTTGTGATTTTCTGCTACAGCCATGAAAACCGGCTTTTTCTACTTTCAGACCTCTATTGGATGTAGAGAATCGGGGTTACTTTTGCAGACGTGTCAGAAGTGGAAGAGTTGGACCATCGCACTATTCTATTTCTCGATCTCAGTTAGAGTATCTATTCAGTCTGAACTTTAATGCTCCATCAATTGCATCAATTGAGACTGTAATTTTGCAATTGCAGAAATAATTATATAACTGTTTAATTATAGTTAATGTGACGGTATCGGCCCGTCATAGTTGTGGAAAACTGCAACCTCCGGGACATAACAATGTCGAATTCTATAACGAATGATTAAATTCAACAAAATGTTGGTAAAAAAGGAATTTATTTCAAAACTGAATTTTTAGACATAAACATATTGTCAAATATAATACTATGGTAGAAAAAAATATGAAAATTGGCGAACAAGAACGAATTAAAATTAGGCGTTGTGAAATACCACATCGAGAAAGGCACAGAACCGTAGTTTCCCGAACTGATATATGAATTATTCCTGAATTATTGGTGGTTGTTATATTCCCAGAGGCTTATATTTATTATCGTATCTTTAGTTTCCCATTACGAATGCAACTTATGATGTATATTTGTCTGAGTACAGTTAATCGTTCCATGGTATTTTGGATCTTCCATGTCAGATTCATGGAATAAACCATAACGCATTGAAATTATCAGACTTCCTTGTTTCGTTTGAAAGAGACTAGTGGGACCTACAACAAGAGATACGTGCAGGCATACCACGAATTGCTGGGCCACATGCGCTTCTTCGAAGGAAAATAGCATGGCTCGAACCTGAGACGAGCAAAATCATGGTGTATGAGGATTTGACACTGCTGAATGTCGTCAAACAGCTGGAATGTGTTCATCACGCCTATACCAATAACGGCAAGATATTTGCCTGCATGAGGACCGCAGTGACGCCAACAAAAGGCTTAACTTGAGGAGGGAGGTGATCGAGTGTCCGGATGATCTGTTCAAACTGGGCCTTGATTCCATTCCAGTAAGGGAGTTGGACCTGGAGGCATTTGAATAGGACAGGCAGGAGTGATTCTTCTAGGTCTAACCCACAGGTGTGTCCCCTATTAATAGTCTAGACGCAAACCCGATAACCCCTTCAAATCTGATAACAGCAACATTTTGATGTTTTCATGACCTTTGGGGATAGGCGAATCAGAATCCGCCGGGTGCCACCGCGTCACCCTTTAGCGTTTTGAGAAAATCGCGTTACCATGGCAACGCACAGCAAAAAACAGGGATTTCGACGACTTTAATCGGCTAATTTTCCCAAACTTCATAAATCCCGCCATTCCAAGTCTGCTGCCCTGATGTCCTAAATGCGCATGCCCACAACCCTGGCACTGCAGCCCAAACCACGTGCATTTATTTATACCTTTCGTAGTAACCAATCAAATTGCGTTTAAGCTGTATTGCCCGGGTCGTCGGACATGCGCATTGGGGACATCAGGGCAGCAGACTTCGAATCGAGTGGAAGCAATCGTGTAAACTTGAAAATTGAATACCGTAACAGTGAATACGGTTCTCAAGGTTCGTTGTGCAAAGTTTCAGTGAGGAATGTTGGATATTTTGGCTGTTAGGGCGTCTGAAGCGAGTGATGTCTGATTGTTGTATTTTTCAGCTGTGTTGAGTGGCAACACTTCCCGTTGCCGTACTTACTTTATACTTATACAATGTAGGCCTATGCTGTGTAGGCCGAAGGCCTAACTCTGTGTGCCTGGGCCCAATCAGAAAACTTTGCTAGGCTTATCTCACCCACAATTACAAGCCACTGTGGTTGGGGTGGGAAATTATAATATTATAGAGGATTTGCTAACCTTGGACAGTGACCCGTGTGTAGAGCCTGTTTTGGCCGGGTTCTGAGGGGCCATGAGTTGTTGACAAACTTGACTACTAATGTGAAAGAGTACACCGCTGCTGCTGGGGTGAGGATGAAAGGGATGGCCCATTTCAGCCCCTCGCCCTTAAAAGAATTGGCATCAAATGCAGTAAGGAGACCTGCAGGTTCTAGGCCGACTGCTGCTGGGCCTGCCAGCAAGTCAAGGAGGCAACTAGACGTTCACCTACAGCCAAAGGACTCACAAACTCCTATTGAAAGTCATTATATCAGCAGTGGCCATGGTGATGACATTGAATGTGATCCCATTGAGGTACGGGGTCCCATCAACATCGATGACGAACATTGTTATGCGCAGCCAATTGATGTGGCAAATGAAAGCAGAAAAGTGCTTCAGGAATTGAACAAAGAGACTGAATCAATACTCCACAATGCTGGCCTTTTTAGTGATCGTTTTAGTTTAAAAGAAGTTAAAACTGAACCACATGTGACTGACCTTTTGGTTCTTGCCCTCAGTGCTGGAAGTTGAACGTCACGTCCTGCGTCAGGCAAAACGGCGTCAGGTCAACATTCAATGAGAGTCAAAATGGCGAATGGCGCCGTGTGGATTTGCATTTGAATAGCCCGGTTGAATACGGCCCACTATGGTGAATAGATGTGTTTTGTTCGGGTGTAGTGCCACAGCCGATGCCAGAAGTGGTGTGTCTATTCATTCGTTTCCAAAAAATCCTGCCGTTCGACCTCTGACGTCGAACGGCAGGATTTTTTGGAAAACTGAAAACTGCCAAAGCCATCAGTGACCGCCAAGTGTTTGAGTTTAGGGAAGAGTGCAGGACTTTTGTGGTGAAATTTGTCAATAAGATTTTTGAAAGGTCTCCTATGAAATACACTGGCTCGAAATATGGTTTGTCTAGATCCCAGGTTGATGGTGAAACCAAATGATCAAGAGCAGTCAAAGAACAAATTTAAGAGGTTGTTGGAAAACTTGGTGAAACTGAACCGGGTTGACGAAGATGATGTTGATCAGTTAGTCGCAAATTATGTTGAATTCATACAGGGCACAGCTGGTGGTGAATTGAAGTCTCGTTTTGAGGACTTCAAAGTGGAAAGTGACAGGTTAGATGTGTTGTTCTATGACTGCATGGCTAAGAATGAGACAAGGTTTGGGAAGCTGTGGGGGCTAGTGCGCAAGTTGTTACTTGTATCCCATGGCCACGCATCTGTTGAGAGAGGTTTCTCTCTCAAAAGGCAAATAGAAAAGGACAACATGAGCGAAGGCATGCATGTTGCCCTCAGGCAGATTACTGATCACCATACTTGTAGGTGGAATTTTAAATGTTCAAATCACAAAGGAACTGCTCTCCTCAGCCTCTAGTGCACGACATAGGTACCAGCAGTACCTGGAACATGAGAGAGTTAAGAAAGGGAATGAAGCCATGCAGAGGAAAAGAAAAGCTTTTGAGGATGAATTAGATATCTTGAAAAAGAAGAGAAAGGTGTTAGAAACTGACATAGAAAGTTTGACCTCAACCTCAGAAAAGTATGCAGATGAAGCTGAGGCAAAAACTGGTAAAACCAGCCATAGCCTCCTGGTGAAATCAAATGCCCTGAGGCACTCTGCTAAACAAAAGAAAAATGAACTCCAACAACTTGCTAAAGAGATTGAGGAGAAAACTAAGTCAATGTCTGCTAATGTCAATGTCGGTAGCATGAACAGTTTTGCCAATGTTTTATCCATGACCAAAATTCCCAGTCAGAGAGACAGTCCAGTTTCACTGAATATTTTAGTGACTTACAGTTGCTTGTTGATGGGATAAGTCATTTTATGAAGATTCATTTATACAGGGTATTTCTTATACATGTATTTCATGCTCATGTTCTTCTCATTGGAGAAAATAAAGTCCCTTCTTCAATCAGATCAACATTCATGAAGTCATGAAGAAGAATGTGTTCAAAGTGTTTTTAGTATTTTATATTCATGTCATGTGTAGGAATAGAAAGAAACTTGTAATATTGCACAATAAATTTGTATTTTGTTAAATTTCTGTTTTGTTTCAGTAGTATGTAATGTCAATCTCGAGCCTGATTGAGGGGGTTCCAACGAGGGGGTTCCATAAAATGGCGGGAAAAGGTCAAGGTCACGTGACAGGTCACGTGATGCTATAATAGGCCGAAGGAATTCTATTGTTCTTAGAACAATAGGCCAAAGGAATTCTATTGTTCTTAGAACAATAGGCCAAAGGAATTCTATTGTTCTTAGAAACAAAGGGAATCACGTGACCGTTGCCATGGTAACACGTCAACACATAGAGGGTAAAGGTGGTTCATTAGATGACCAAAAGAGGGCGCTCTTTGCGCGGGAAATTCAAATGATATCACATACTACCACGCCAGTGGCGTAACAAGCGATAGCAACTGGGCAGATTGATCTCTTTTTGAATGGTTTGGGGCTCTTAGAAGAGCCGGTCCTAACAAGGACCTTTATGGTTGTGGCTTAATACAGCTTGGAAAGGTGGTCTTTGTGCATCAGGTACCAGTTCGACTCGTTGGGAGCTTCGTAAAAGCAACATCTGCAGGTCTGTAGCAGGAACCAGGCACCGGGTTCGACTTCTACCGTGCTGATGTTGAAGCTACCTCGATGAATCTGATGTACTCTGTTGTGTCTCCATCCGTTGTGGTGTATAATCACTGGCAGAATGATCACGCCTACACAGTCTTTCATCTCTGGTTGGAAGTGGTCGCGGACAAATTTGGCTGATTCTTTGACGCTGTGGGGTAGCTCGAAGATTCGTTTGGGGAACATGTCTTGATCTTGTAGTTTCCAACAATTGTCGGGGTCCAGTTCATCTAGGTGTGTGTAACTGTGGTCAAGGATGTCCATGACTCGATGGATTTGAAGCACTGGTATTCTTGGCAGGTTGAAGATTTCGTTCGTCGTGTAAGGTCCCTACTTTTCATCAGGCGGTAGTGTACGATTGAGGACATACAGTGTGCCATCCACATACCAGTTGGTGTGTGACAGCAACCAACCTCCAGAGCCATCGGACTTGTCGAAGATGTCGTATGGTTCTTTTCCCAAGACAAATACTTTTTCAAGCTTCACGTAGGGCACTCTGGGATCCATGGCTTGACAAAACACGAAGTCTAGCGTAGCTCGAACAGCTGGTGGAATATCATGCTTGGGGTCACACTCCCCTTCCTCTAGTTCCTCGTCGCGCTTCATACGCCTGTCTTCATCTGTCTCCATGGTGGATATGATGAAAACTGGTTGGTAGGGCTTTATAGTATGGGTTACGGACCTGTGATGTGTACGTATAAACATGTCAGTACACATCTTATTTTGCGCATGAAAACTGGTTGGTGGGGTTTTATTGTATGAGTTGGGGACCTGTGATGTGCACATATATGTCAGTACACATCTTATTTTGCGCATGAAAACTGATGTGGTTGGTGGGGTTTTATTGTATGAGTTGGGGACCTGTGATGTGTACATGAACATGTCAGTACACATCTTATTTTGTGCAAGCAAGTAACAGGCTGCTCAGTGTTGGTCTCTTTTAACTATTTGGGGTGGCCCTGACAAGGGCCGTTGTTTTGGCGGTTGATTGTCTTGGTGGTTGATGGTCTTGGTGGTTGATGATCTGGTTGATGGTTGATGGTCTGGTGTGATGGGCTTGGCGGTTGAAAGTCGTTAGAGGTTGAACAATTTCCTGAATTGTTGTCGTCTCTTGCGTTTCTGCATGGCTCGGAATCATTCTTGCAGTGTAGTTATGGTGTCTTTCATGAATACTTGGCTTGATGGCCACTGCTGGTAATGATTGGAGAAGTTCAGCTTCATCAGTCAATTGAGGTTCAGCATCGACATGGCGTCGTCATCAGTCACAGCGGCGGCAAAGGCATAGGCTTGCACTGGTCTTCTTCGTGCAATGGCTCGTTGTCCATACATTGGGAGAGGGGATGGTATGTCTATGAATTTGGCATTAGCCACCAAAGCCCGAACAACATGTACCGCTTTATCTATTCTCCATCTATTTTCCATCTGCACAGTGCTGTCAGATCGCGCGAGTTCCTTCAATACATTACGACACAATTGTGTGGAAAAAAGCTCCACCACAGCCGTAGATCTGTGGCATCGCAATAAATATATTGCGTGAGGAAGATAATTGATGGTAATTCTTCCTTTGTATTTCTGAAGGAACCCGCTGGATACCATGCTGAGAATCTCAGGTCATTTACGGTCGTACCCTCCCTCAATGCCCTGAGGACATCCACCCCGTTTTGGTGGGGAAGACGGACATTCCCCCATGTGTACTCGCCAATTGGTAATTCACCAACAAACCATGCAAAGCAGTGGGGAAATGCCACTTGATGTAATGGACAAATATCGCGCCTAGTGCTACAACGTCTGCACATACATCTGGTATTACGAGTTACCGGATACCAGGCTCCTAGCATTGTATCTCATTCCATAATTTATGCACGCTGCCGAATGACAGCTGCCCCCAACACATGAACTGGATCATACCTTCGTGTTCTGATCCCATCAGTACGTCCTCGTTGACAAGATAATTCGTGAGAATCATGTTGACGCGAAGTTAATTCAGGAACAATCAGAAACTCAGCGAGTTTGTCAGCGACTCGAGAAATTTTCACAGCTACCATATTTGGGATATGACCAAGACGGGATAGAAGCTTCACTCTGATTGGCTGGATTCGGCGGAGTCGAGTGCTCCGTTGGTTCCCCACTAAAATGGCATGGATGTCGCCAGGGTCTGAACCAAGCGCGAGTTGGGGAGCCGGTTGTGAAGACCCTGGGTGCGAGGATGGCTGGATACAGCACTGAGCAAATGGAGTTCCCGAGCCCATGAAATTCCGTGAGGCGTGAAACGATCCTCTTTGATAAGCGCCATTCATGCGCAAGGTACTGAACCTTGCGATACTGTCCCGTGGAGATACAGTGCCGCAAGATTCCTTAGGCCAGAATTCAAAATGTTTTTTTGCTGTTTTCTGGACACAATGTCCACACAGCATATGGTGCTCGGGATTGGGAGGGAGCATCCATGCTTGAGCTCCGCTCCCAAGAGTTTCAATAAAGGGTTCGAGATACCCTTTATCGTCGGGCTCAATGGCGGCCATTGTAAGGTATGCCCTCGCACACTTATTACACACCCTCTGACCAAAGTATGGATCACTCACCACACGCTCCTGTTCGACGTCCTCCCTCCCGAACAATTGACAATGTAAAAAAGCCTCCCTCTCAGCATCTTCGAACAGGACCAACTCCACATAGCGTGTGAGATCTCCCCTCACCAGGTTGTTAAGGCATACTTTGTGGTTGTTAAATACAGCAATCTTCATAAGAGTGCACAAACACAATCCGCAGTACACCATCTTGACGGTTGCTTCACTTGACTTGACTTGACTTTAAACTTGACAACTTGTCTGAGGCTCAGAAAACTGAATGCCGAAGTTGCAATTTGGCGAGTTTATGTACTGAGTTTTGTCACCAAAAATGAGTGACGCAGAGCTACTTGACAGTGATTGGTGAAGTTTAGCTTCCGATATGGCGATGAATTCGTTTGTGGAGTGTTTTTAATCGCCAATGCGGTATATATTCTTCCACATTCGCAAATGTGACTTTGAATTTGACTGGGTTCAGTCGTAGGGTCGACATGGTATCACATAGATCCTCCATCAAGTTCAATCCAAAATGAATGAAACAAGACATCGATTGTGTTTTATACAGTTTATTCATGCTGTACATACCCTCACTACTCTGGTTATGCATTGCCATATTGGCGCGGAGCTACAGCGTAATCCTGCAAATTCATTTCGGATACTTGGGTACACTACTGACGGTTATACAATAAGCGTTGCATTACAAAATCCATTTCAACTACAAACACACCAAACCTCTTTACTAAACTCTTTTGTACTTTAACACCTTGTATGGCAACGTCATTTTTTTGGGGTTTTCCCCCAGTGTGCCAACGATTTCAGTGAATTTCACCATCCTTCACCATGCTGCATTACATGGTACATGTACATGTATGAGGCGCCATGTGGGAATTTAATTGTTTCCCAAAATTATTTGAAATAATATCATTGTTTCAAACCATAAATGTACGTATTTTGACTTATTTCATCCAATAAAAATATGAACAAAACCACACTGAATTATTTTTCAAACCAGCAACTAGACTAAACATATGGTTTCATTCCATGAAACTTAGACAAATTCATGGTTTTGAAATCATACCTTGCTTTCAAACCAACAACGTCATTTCAAACCATGAAGTTCATGCAAATTCATGGTTTGCAAATCACGAAAAATCGGCAAAAATCTTCGTTTTCAAACCATGAATATCAAATCGTCATGGATTGTAAACAATGAATATTGCACAAATCATGGTTTGCAAACCATGGTAATCCGCAAAAGCATGGTTTTCGATCACATGATTACAGAAAAACTCATGGTTTACAAACCATGGCAGAAGTCCAGTCTATGTTCCACTGCGCATACAATTATACGCATACCATGGATGTGGCGATTTCCATGGTTTGTAAATCATGAGTTTTGCAGTAATCATGGTTTCCGAAACCATGCTTTTGCGGATCATCATGGTTTGCAAACCACGATTTTTGCAATTTGCATTGTTTTCAATCCATGATACTTTCACATTATTATGGTTTGAAAGCAAATAATTTTGCCGATTTGGTGGTTTTGTAAATCATTTTCATGGTTTGCAAACCAGGAAATTGCATGAACTTCATGGTTTGAAAGTAAGTTATGTTTTCAAAACCATGAATTTGTCTACGTTTCATGGGAATGAAACCATGGTTGGTATAAATTCTGGTTTGAATAATAATTTCCTAGTTTCATTTATAACTTTATTGTATGAAATAAGTCAAAATACATACATTTATGGTTTGAAACAATGACATTATTTCCAAATAATCCATATACATGGATCACCTTTTGCCATTTACCAAATGAAAGACGAGAAGACAAGTTTTCCATTGATACCATTTATTCTATGTTCAGTAAAAGGTAGGGAAGTGAAAACAAATCGAGAAGAACATGAATTTTACTGTTTTTTGCGGAAGCTGCGCAAAAAGTGGAGAAAAACGCATCTTCCTGCGCACCATAACAGTAACATGTAGTGAGCACGTGGACTCGCTGATCTGTAGCACGCCAACCCGTGGTACCTCGAACGAACTATTAGGTACCCGGAAGCACAATGATGCCATCTATAGTCTGGTGAAAGAAACTGGGTTTGACGAAAATTCTCGTCTTCGGCATACAACGGTTGGCAGCGTTTGACGAAGATTCTCGTCTTCGGCATACAACGTGTTAACATCATTCATGACAAGTGGTAATGTTTTATCTGGGAACATGGCATACATGGTATCTATGATGTCTTTCATAGGTTTGTTATAGCGACATCTATACATGAGAAAGAATATTGTGTATGGTCCACACATGGTGGTGGTGGCATTCTGCAATTGCCTCTTATTAAATGTCCAATGTGTGGCATTCGTATTCATGAAGGTGACGACATGTGTCGACAGTGGTGGAAGTCCATATGAGTCGAAACATTCGCCTTGACCATTAGTATCCAGATAGATGGCAGTGTAAATGATATCCTATTCCAATAGACTATATCACTCCAAAAGAGCGCAGCACCTGACGGGTACTACAGCGTCACGACGTCCCGTACTCATTCCATGACATCTTGACGTGTACGACGTCATGATCGCTGAAACAAGTGGAGGTTTTTCGAGTGACGTCACCGCGTTCAGAATGGGGGACGGGACGTCGTGACGCTGTAGGCCTAGCCAGCAACCCGTCAGGTGCTGCGCTCTATTGGAGTGATAGAGTCTATTCCAATCTGCATAATCCTTTAGTTTACTAAAAACTTAGTTATTTCATACTCATTTTTATGTGTCCATATTCGGCAGTAGTATATAGCAGCCATTTCATATAACTCTACTCAACTGAAGTCCCACAGGAAGTAAACACAAGACGACTTCACCTTTTCTTCCACAGGATGTTACTAGGCAGGTAGTACAGTCCCAAGTTTCCTCAAGTTATATGTCAGTTATGCAAACATTGTTCGCCGAAGTTAATCTAAAGATATCTTCTTACTGTGTGCAATATTTATAGAGTCATGTATAGCAAATTACCGCTATTTTACCACGTGTACTTGGTGTAGTAATACATCTTGAGACAGAATAGAGACAAAGGAATCATTGCTTGGGAAAGATCATAGAATTCCCATCCGCATTTAATCCTTCGAATTCATAAACCATCCTTAGCCCAAATGCCCCCAACACGGTAGGTTTAAGAAATGAATAGACCCAAGAACATATAAAATAGTTTCTTCCTGTAGGTCTTTGATCAAGCGTATTTGTAGTTTTTGTACAAGGTATCCTCATCTGATGTTGTGTTACATTTGAGCACATGTGCTCTCTATGCATTTATGTACATGTATGCATAATGTGGTTTTCGATCTAGCCACATATGTGTCTACAATGAAGGCATTTCTTAGTACAAAGAGATTAGTAATTAGGTTTAAGTGTCAAGTATTAGGCCGTATTTGATTCTAGTATTTTGTGATGAGATTATGCACCTTTTCTTTGTCTCTTAGTAGAGGTAATTCTCAATTATGTACACTGTATGTGTACCCTTTGGGATTTATTGAATATTTTCTTACATTATGTGTATGCTTGGAGGTCACCAAGATACTGCATGTACTGCTGAATACCTTTAACAGTGATTGAATTTAGTGGTGCTCTACTACATGTATAGTCCCAGAGTATATTTTTGATATGTAATCCTTAGATGAAACATCATTTTAACACAGAATTATTTGTATGTTTCAGTCTTACGTCGTCATGAGAATAAAGACGTCAGTATATATATCCAAAGGCGTTGTCGGCTCAGTCAACTGGATTAAGGCTGTTACAGTAAGACGTTGTCGGCTCAGTCAAGTGGGTTAGGGCTGTTACAGGCAGTCCAAGGACTTCCTGGCTCGTGTTCTTCATCGGTATTGACCACCAAAGCACACGGATGTTCTGTAATTCGCTTCCAAATGGCATCGGAAGTTTTGGTTAATGTAGTTACCATGGTCTGCCATATTCCAGCAAACCCAGCGGGGGACCTCCAAACACGCACAGGTCTCCGTCCTACAGTGTGGTGACGAAATACGAATCGGGCAATGAACAACCTGAAGGTTAAATTTTAACTAGTATAAATGCGAAGGCAAACGCTATCCATCGACTCACAAGGGATCATTTTGTGTCTGGCAGATTGCAACAGCTCTACTCTCAGGTGAAGGATGATGGCAGTGATGAAACTGACGAAAAGATAAGGAAAGAACACGAGGGCATGATAAGAGTGTACGCAAATTGTGAGGCTGTTAATGCTAATCAAAGGTCAAGAAACTGCAATTTTCCACAATGGATATCTTGCACACAGACACCCGGAGGTGCCACCTAAACCAGTCCTAGGGGAACCCATAGGAGTGAACTCTAACTCTTACCAGTCTCTGCGAACAGTACTGCATGAGGGCAGTCGGTGAGCAAGCAAACATAAAAGACTAGACTTGGGTTAGACCTGTTTGATAAGCTAATATCACCAATTCTGACTTATGGTGCTGAAATTTGGGCACCTGTTGACCTAAGAAAAAATAAATTTCGGGGGATTTGGGCTGTTGAGGAAAAATTTTATGATACTATTGTAGAACATGTGAATATTAGTTTTTGCAAGTTCCTATTGGGGGTTAACAATAAAGCGGGTAACATCCCATCAGTCAGTGAGCCTGGACGATTCCCTATCGGAATTATGATAATATCCCGTATCTTTAACTACTATTTTCATCTGGTCAATACAGAAAATACTATACTTAAGGATCCATATCAAGAGTCATGCCAAATGAATTCAGAAGGAGTTTACTCCTGGATCACCTTTTTTAAAGCGCTTTCTGTAAAAATTAACTTCGGGCATGGTATCTCCAAGACAACGAAATTCAACAACAAAACCTGTCAACAACATTTGCAGGACAGGTACAAGAAATTTTGGACTGAAATTTTCAAAAATAAATATGCAGAATCGAATGAAGGCAAATTTTCTAAATATGCATCCATAAAACAGAATTTTTGTCATGAAAACTATTTGGATATTGTAAAAACCAGGGACCACAGGATCTGTATTTCTAAACTTAGAATCAGTAACCACCCCTTGAAGATTGAGAAGGGTCGGCACTGTTCTCCAGTTATCCCCAGAGAAGAGAGATATTGTCCCTCCTGCTAATCAATTGGTAAAAATATAGTCGAGGATGAGGTACACTTCCTGTGTGATTGTCCCCACTTCTCCCAACTGAGGGAGAAATACCTACATAAAAAACAAATTGGTCTTGAAAATAACCCTTTAAGGGGGAACTCCTTGTTCTTTTATCTTATCAATGCTGAAGGCATGACAATCTGTAATGTTGGAAAGTTTTGTTTCCATGCCTTCAGTATCAGGAATTCATTTAATACTTGATAATGATTATATATTGTACCTGTACATCTTTAAAACTTCACATTCCTAGCACTCTAGTTTACCAGGTACATTTTCCAGAGACAGATCCTGGTATTCTTTTTTCCTTCTTCCTCCTATTTCTATCTAACACTGCACAGTTTATTGTACTAATTCCTCCGATAAAAATTGTAAAATTTTTAAGGAACAATAAACTATTTGTAATTTGTAATTTAATTTTAAGCATTTACTTTTAACTTCTTTACCAGTGAAATACTGACAAATTTTGCTACAATAGACCGCGGTGGCATTGATACAACAAGCATCGTCGACAATGGATTCTGGGCCAGCTTGCAGCCTTTGAATTTAGTAAATACACGTCGGGATGCGAGTGATACGGGTAGTGAGTTAAGCTGCAAGGTAAGTAATAGGCCTAAAAAAGACAAGAAGAAGAAGTAACAGTCGAAGGTTGCTAGTGATAGTGAGGCAGGCCGAACTGATAAGGTTGACGATAAAAAGCAGAAGAAGAAGAAGAAACCGACGAAGGTTGCTAGTGATAGTGAGGTGGGCCTAACTCATAAGGTAGACGATAAAATCAGCAGCAGAAGAAGAAGAAACCGACGAAGGTTGCTAGTGATAGTGAGGTAGGCCTAACTAATAANGCCATAAACATCACCAAAACATTATCACGCAAGTCCCGCCGCAACCCCGCGCTGATTGGTCAATACTGGCACGTGACCGTCGAGACAATAGAAGAGGGAATTATGGGACGGGACCCCATGATAATGTTTTGGTGATGTTTATGGCCTGTCAGTGTATTAATCACCGATTTTTTGCGATCGCGAAGACGATCGGTGGTCAAACATTTATCGATTCAAATCACTTCATACCGCATCCCACGTAGCTAGTAGTTTAGGCGCATCCGGCTTTTGGAAGTTACATTTATTGGCCAATGTTTACATAAAATGCACGCCATACATTGCACAATGTATTGTAAATGTACAGCGGTGGCGCTGATGATTGGGCCCTTTCCGCCTGGCTGGCTTCACACGTGCTAGGTGCGATAAGGCCTATTATGTACACTGTATGTGTAGGCCTTCGGGATTTATTGAATATTTTCTTACATTATGTGTATGCTTGGAGGTCACCAAGATACTGCATGTACTGCTGAATACCTTTAACAGTGAATGAATTTAGTGGTGCTCTACTACATGTATAGTCCCAGAGTATATTTTTGATATGTAATCCTTAGATGAAACATCATTGTAACACAGAATTATTTGTATGTTTCAGTCTTACGTCGTCATGAGAATAAAGACGTCAGTATATATATCCAAAGACGTTGTCGGCTCAGTCAAGTGGGTTAAGGCTGAGTAAGACGTTGTCGGCTCAGTCAAGTGGATTAAGGCTGTTACAGGCAGTCCAGTGACTTCCTGGCTCGTGTTCTTCATCGGTATTGACCACCAAAGCACACGGATGTTTTGTAATTCGCTTCCTAATGGCATCGGAAGTTTTGGTCAATGTAGTCACCATCGTCTGCCATATTCCAGCAAACCCAGCGGGGGTCCTCCAAACACGCACAGGTCTCCGTCCTACAGTGTGGTGATGGAATATGAATCGGGCAACGAACAACCTGAAGGTTAAATTTTAACTAGTATAAATGCGAAGGCAAACGCTATCCATCGACTTACAAGGGATCATTTTGTTTCTAGCACATTGCAACAGCTCTACTCTCAGGTGAAGGATGATGGCAGTGATGAAACTGACGAAAAGATAAGGAAAGAACACGAGGGCATGATAAGAGTGTACGCAAATTGTGAGGCTGTTAATGCTAATCAAAGGTCAAGAAACTGCAATTTTCCACAATGGATATCTTGCACACAGACACCCGGAGGTGCCACCTAAACCAGTCCTAGGGGAACCCATAGGAGTGAACTCTAACTCTTACCAGTCTCTGCGAACAGTACTGCATGAGGGCAGTCGGTGAGCAAGCAAACATAAAAGACTATCACAAAGATTGCCAAGGATGTCACAGTCATCGTGAATGGCTCTCCCTGGTTTGCAACGGCCTTCCATATACATTAATCAGTAACCTCCGGGAGGAAAAAGAGTTCGAATGGGTAGTTTTGCGTCCAGGTTTAGGTCATTTTGAAATTAATATGGCAAGATCATTCGTTGGACTAAACTGGGACACATATTTTAAATCCCTGGAACCTCTGAATGGATTCTTGAGCGAAGCCCAATTAAATTACGCTAAAAAATCTCATGGTCATCACAAATCGTGGGATTTGCTGGACATTTTCATACATGGAACTGCCGATGAACTACTTCTCCCTTATGACGTGTGCAATTCTGCCAGAAAAACGGCACTATGCCGTCAAGTGACGGATACTATGAATGGCTTGGTGGAGTTTGCAACAGAAACTTCAAGTACGCAGCAGAAATGTTTTTTTCCTTTGGGTTGGCCATTCGGAACTTTCGTTGTGGTATGCACTTCAACAATTCAGATCTTCTTCAGAGTGCAAGGAGAAAATACTGGTTTGCTCGAAATCACACAAAATACCGCCAAATTGAATGCGAGGACTGGGCAGATCGGTTAATGTATCCTGATGAACTCAGAGAACATGTTGAAAACACTGAATGTTTTAGCACCGCCGGACTCGAGGATAAAGGCGAATCTGCAGACTTTGTACTGGAGAACATGAATACTAAGTCAAAGCTGTTCATCCCTGCTCACCCTGAACTTGTGCACTGGAAAAGAAGTTGCAATAATCAAGAAAAACAAAGTCAGGTGTGTTTTTTATCATGATTCATTTACTGAAGTTCAGTTCAATTCTTTTTCAATTTCCTGGCAAGGTGAGTAGCGCACCAATAAGTACAGCCCTTCTCTATCTCACTACTCACGACTTTCAGATTGGCTTCACTAGTCTTCTGGGTACCAGGATGCCAAGACAGAGAGGTGGACCCAGTATTCGCAGCCGCGGTTTTCACAACCCAGCCACATAGTGGTGCATGCCCTAGGCTGGAGGGCCCTAAGAATAAAAGGGGCGTAGGTCCTAAATCATGAAATATAGCCTAGGCCTAAATGGATGATGGATGGCACTATTAAACTACTAAAAGCTCAGTACTATGCCATGGTAGCTGCTGGAAATCTCAACAAGAACAGTTTTATTTCATTCCAGGCCCAAATCCCGTGGCGACAACAAGCTGTTTAACCAAGTTGTTGACATATTCTCGGCATATAAGATTGGGTTTTCCGCATCACAAGTCCATACGGCAGGGAAAAAGACATTGGAAACAATTTCAAGTACACTTTGGTACTTGGATCCACACGTGACCAACAATTCGTTTGCTCATTATTCAGGCAGAGCAAATGACAAAACCGACCAGGAGGGGAGGCAACCAGCGAGTACAAAAGATAGGGTTTCCTAAAGATGTGTTAACTGAAATACGGTGCAGAATCGTAAATGTTATATCACCGACTTGAAACAGTACTATTTACATTTATCCAACTTGTCACGTTGGGTATGTTATGTAGTGTTAAATCTCTTAAAAGCATAGGCCCACTTCCAAGTATATTTGAATTTCCCGCTAAGGTCATGAATCCGGGTCTTAGGTTATATGACGTCATAGGTCACGTGATGAGTAGATAGCACGAGGAAGGCACGACGACTGATAGGATGACATGTATCACAGTGAAAGGAATAATAAATCAAAGTCAATCTTTCGTAATCTATAGTCATCGATTCTTTATTTAGTCCCCCAAAAGTACCAGAAGGTCCCGAGCAGAACATGACATGGTGAAGAACCGGGTAATCTCGTTTGAAGTCGAACATTTTGAGTGATTTGTGTCATCGGAGGATGAGCACAAGTGAGGTCGTTGCCTGAATGCTATATACACAACGAGTGCATTACGTGTGCACGGATGCACGCACCACGTGCGAGCCGGTTCAGCCTGTATGCTATGCATTTCGTGTGACATGTGTGACGTTTCACGATTTGTTTTCACGAACGATAGTGAATAATTTTAAAGATTCGGATAGTGTACACGACTGTCACGGATCAGAGGAAGAAGCCTACTGGACACTGTGGTGTAGGCTAGCCTATGGATCGACGAGAGAGAAGTCGAACCTCGAAGTACCGTGAATCGGGGTGGGCCTAGTCCTACGTAAAATGTGCTGTCAGTGTCAGTCACTCAGTGGAAGGAGCGAACTGTCGGTGAAGGTGAAGCCTACGGTGAAGGAGATCGAAGGGAGGAGATGGTGAAGGAAGAAGAAAGGTCGGTTATGTGCAGAGTGATGTCGCCCAGGTCCAAGTTGATCTAATGTAATGTAATTACAGTTGTGTATTTGTAATTTTTGTTTGTTGTTGGTAGTGGGGATCGCGTGGGAAGAGCCACATAGCACAGCACTAGGCCTACTGCATTCTAGAACATTTTCGTTCACAGTGATTTTTTTGTGAGGTTTTCTATTGTCCTTTTGACATTAAGGGGGGACACTGGCATAAATTTAGAAATTTCGCCTAGATTGTGTTCAACTAACCTCTTAGGTTAGCATGGTAAAATTAGTTGTATTGGTGAGCACAGCGGTGCCTGTGAATTCCTTGGGTCATACCACGTCAATTTAGATCGTTTTGTAGTTCTGCGAGTGATGCAAATTTTGTCAGTTTGGGTATTTCTGTGTTTGTACACACAATGGCAGAACTGAGACCTACAGATTTCTTACCGCAACCCAAATTTGATGGGAGCACTCTTAGCCATGAGAAAGCTTTGGCACATTGGTACTCATTCGTGGACCAAGTCCATCTCACTCATATGGTTGATACTGTTGCCCCTTCTGTTTCTCACTTAGGTCTCGAATGTAAAGCAATTAGGGAAGAGATACAAGCTATTGGAGAAAACATTAAGGAGATACATGCGACCTTGGGTCAAGCGTGTCAGAAACCTCAGTTTCCTTACCCTGCGGATAAAGATAATACATGTACAATGGCACCACGCCAACTTCACAGTGATTGACTCTGCCAAGAATGATTTTCAATGCTGTATAAAAGAGGCCATTCACATAAAGCTTGTGAAGCCAGCCCTTAATACCCAATTGTCAGCTCAAGGCATGTCATATTTCCTCAACATTTTCTAAATTATTTATTTGTTTGTATACAATCTTTGAATTACCTGCATATATAAGTGTGTTCGTACAATTTGTTGTTCAGTCCAAAATGTAAAGTCACCTGAAGAGGGTTCGATGTGAACCGAAATCGATCGTGAAGTGTAAATAAAGTGTTTTCATCATGAAGATGCTGACTCTGTTTATTGCATACATATGGATGTTCAAGAAGGTATGATTGATGATTTTTTTATGACCATGCATAATCTTCATGCACATGCACAGCAGCATGCCATTCATCAATGAACTGATCTGCTGATTGCCATAAAACGCGTAGGCCTAGGCCAAAGCATGGAGATCCTAAGACCCAAGCCAGAGACTCAATATAGGCCTAGGCTATTTTCCCCAATTTTTGTCGCTTCCGGTTTTATTCTGATGATTCTATTTTATTTTTCAGGGAACACATCCACTGATCGCAAGAAACTGTTTGCATTGCAGTACAATTATTTGATCTGCCACCATGAAGTTATTCTTGAGAAGAAAACACTGGACCTCTCTTATCTTACGAGGCACGAATACGGATCGTGCGGGTTGTTGTAGATGAGGCGCATTGTGTCCTGGACTGGGGTCACGAGTTCCGGCCAACCTTCCGGCAACTGAAAAACCTGAGAGCCACTTTTGATGAGATCAAGTTTGTGGCCCCCACTGCTACTGCGACTGTGGCATCACAGAAAGAGATTGCCAAGCATTTGGGGATGAAAAAGTATGTACCAGCATTGATCGCCCGAACGTTACATTCAATGTGAAGAGGAGACCAGTCACCAGAGGAGGGAAACATTCTGTGGAAGAGTCTTATGCAGAGACACTTGCCCACATCATACAAGAACTAATGATGGACCTTGAAAAATTTCCAAAAACTGTTGTGTACATGAAGTTGAACTGGTGTGGTTATGGATACGAGGTTGTGGAGTGGGAGGCCATGGCGAAGGGATGTACTGAATGCTGTTGCTCAGTACCATGCTCCATGTAAAGATCAGGTTAGCACTGTGGTACTAGTATGAACTTCATGAACATTGAAAAAAAATAGTGCCAATGGCACTGTGCCCGCTTGGCTTATGAGGCAGTTTGGCCCCCTAGAGACAAAGTCAAGAATCAGATTTTGCCGAAAATTCATCTGAGTTGTTACAGCCTAGAGGTACATGTAGATACGTGCAAACTTTCAAAGCAATAGGTCAAACCGTTACAAAAAGAGCCAATATTGTAATTTCAAGCGAACTTTGACCTCCGTGAACTTGAAAAGTAGGTCAAATTAAAAACGCGAGTACTATATCTTATGTATCCCTATTAGATATACCCATGATAAAAATTTGACAAAGATCCGTCTATTGGGAAGGGAGAAACAGTACTTTCAGTGATTTTGGTTTTGGCCCCCTAGCGGCAAAGTCAAGAATCAGACTTCGCGAAAATTTTGTCTGTAGGTTGCTGTAACCTAGAGGTACATGTGTACAAAGTTTCAACATGATAGTTCAAACCATTATCAAAATACAGCCCTTTGAAATTTTTCACAAAACGCCCCCTGGAGGCCAAAATAGGAATCCAACCGTGGTCAAAATCGAACTCGATCTAGATCTTAGGCCCATATATACACCCACCAAAGATAAAAAAGATTCGTCAAAAAATAAAGGCGCTAGAGCGCTAACGAGCCAAAAGTTTACGGACGTACCGCCGTACCAACGTACGGACTGACGCACGACAGACCACCACTCAACGACCCCAACCACAGCATAAGCCCTGCTGGGCCTTGCGGCCAAGCGGGCTAAAAATTACCTTACAAGCATTGATTGCTTGATCTTACATGTACCGGGGTACATTGTACAATGTACATGTATCAGTTTTCCAATGTTTAGAATAGTGTAGTATTCAGATAAGTCACGTGGTATGTTTTGGCTGCGCGCGCATCGCGCACATGTTGTTAAGTAGGTCAAGAGAGAGCCCGTGCTGCCCGCCATGATATATGAGAGAGTGAAGACACAGACGATTTTTAAGTCGATTTTGTATTCGTATGGAGATCAAAATACATGTTATATGAACTGATGATCGTTCTGATTATTACGTGTTATCCCAAACACAACATGGCGACCTTCCCAGTAGCCTAAATCCCAGGCCTTGGACTGATTTGCACTCGAGTAGAAAGTGTCCGATTCTCGTTCTTCAGTGCAAAAATGCACGCTCTGATGCACAGGGAAATGTACGTGTGCATGTGTCGGCATGGTCGGATGTAATTGATGCTAGCAGGCGCGGCAAACGATTCAGAGACTTCTTTTCAACACACAGTGAACGTGTTGTTTATCTTCTCCGTGGATGGATTCCGTCGTGAACGTTTTCTTCAATTAATGTCATATTCTTTGCTTCCGTTGATGGATGAGAGTGGTGTGTGACTGGCGAACGGAATCGGAATCAAGATGGCGGCCATACTTTGAAGCTGGAGTTTTGGTCTACGATCCCTACCCGGTGGTGCATGCAGTGTGACCATTTCGGTGTCCGGATGTTTTTCCCAGTTTTCGCTTTTGGACTTTGTACTACGTTTACGAACATTTAGGACTTTCATCAGTGTTAAATTTCTGAAATTTTGGGACTTTCACTGCCGTGTTACCTGGCTAAATTTCTGAATTTTTGGACTTTCACCAGTGTTAGGCTAAATTTAGAACATTTTGGACTTTCACTGCATCAGTGCTAGCCTACAGTGAATTTCAGATTCAGGACATTTTGGACTTCCACTTTTTCAGTCAATTTCTGGACATTTTGGATACTTCGGATTTTAATCTAATTCTACTTTTTCTTTTTGGATGTCACCAGACGAGAGCGAGTCCACTTCAACTTCTTCAAGTCAATGAAAAATCTTTAGGAAGCAAGACAAGAGTATCCTTTGCCTTCTGAGATTGGAGGTTATTTTCGGCATTCATTTGGACGTCAAATCTTTTATTAATTTGATCTCTTAGGCCTACTCTAGCCTAGTTTTTCTGCAAATAGTTAGAACAATGTCACTTAGCCTGTGTGCTTTCACACTGCTACTACTTTTTATCTTAACCTCTTTGTGTTTCTTTTCACCTACCATGAATCAAGATAATGCTCAGCAGCGACCGGCCTTGCGGCGAACTGATTTCCTCCCTAAGGCCTTTAACGGCGAGGTGATTGACTATGATGTGTGCCACGCACACTTTCTATCCTTTCATGATTACCTTGTTGCCCACGACCTAAATGAGCCACCAAATGCTCATGCCATCGTTGAGGTAAATACCTTATTCAAGGCAACTCTCACGGGTAAGGCTCGACTTTGGGCCGAAGGTAAGGTTTTCACAGGTATTCAGGATCTGAAGACACGTTTCTTACAACGGTTTAGCCCAAGTCATTCCCAGTTTGGAAACGTTAAGTACTTTCACAGCTTAACGCACACAACGGGTGATTCAGCAGAGCAAACCCTTAATAAAATAAAGCTCGCCGCCCAACGCATTGGTTATGGAGATGACCAAATCCGCGATAAGTTTTTACAGGCCCTCCCTTTAAGTTGTCAAGCTGCCGTCATCATGTCGGCTCCTGCCGATGCAGACGCGCAAGCATTAGCTGATAGAGCGCAACAGTACTTTGATTTTGATCCCTCTCAGAAAGATGGCAATACTGCTGGAAATGTTTACAGTTTCGTCATTATCTTGATGTACTTTGGAAATTTCTTCTTCTCATTTTTCTCAATACTCGATGTATCCCCCCTCAACTCTTATTTCGATGTTAACTTCATCTCTCTCGTCCCTTTAAGAAAATATCTTCACATACTTAAGTAAAAACATTTTCTTTGTACATTCAGCGGGATGTAGTATTCAGATAAGTCACGTGGTATGTTTTGGCTGCGCGCGCATCGCGCACATGTTGTTAAGTAGGTCAAGAGAGAGAGCCCGCGCTGCCCGCCATGATATATGAGAGAGTGAAGACACAGACGATTTTTAAGTCGATTTTGTAATCGTATGGAGATCAAAATACATGTTATATGAACTGATGATCGTTCTGATTATTACGTGTTATCCCAAACACAACAATAGTTTATGGGTTAAAGCCAACACGACAAAAATCCTACAATACAATGTTGCCCTTTTGCTATAAGATGTTATTCCAATTGCTTAAAAGTGATTATGCCTTCACTTCCTTTCAGAGGAAGGACTTGGTGGCTGATATGGGGAAGGCAGGTGAGATCCGTTTTATGTAACAGATCATTTGTCATAGATACCGAGTACCTAGGGATCGTCTGGCTACAGTTGGGGTTGATCAGAACAGGTTTAATAATAAGGATGAGAATTTGAAGACACGCAGGAAACATAATTAGGGAATTATTGGATTTGAGGGATCATGGACATGTTTTTCCATCCTCCCACAGCAGGGGTTTTTACCTCGCTCCTCTTTATCCGCTCACACAAACCCCTGCTGAAATACAACAGCCAGTGAATATGATGTGGCTGTTCCATACTCCAGTTGCACTCCCTGTATTTTAAGGATAACTTGGAGAAGTAAAATTTCGTGGTTTTACCCAGTTTGATTTTAAAGTTTTGTGCTTTACAAATCACTTACATCTTTCTAAAATTGACTGAATTTTATCACAGAGGTTCTTCCTGTGTATAGGAAAGATTCTTATTATTTTTGATTGTTATTATGAGTCATAATTATTTAACATTGACATCCTGAAAATGCTGCATTCTGATTGGGCAATGGTTTTCTGACCGCCTCTGCTTGCCTGGGAGGCCCAATTTCAGCAGGGCTTTGTGTGGAGTGTATGAAGAGGAACGAGACCAAAGCCCTGCTGTGGGAGGATGTGTTTTTCTGACGGTGGAAGAAATCCGTGAACGGCTAACACATCAGTACTGACAAAGGGTGAGAATGAAGATGATGCTATTAATTAAGACTACATGTATTTTGCATCCCATGCACCTTACAATCTTTTGATGAGCACTTCGCACAGCGTCAAGTTGTATAGGGCCGCATTCTAGAAGCTTCCTTAACTCTCAGGTCTACCTTTAGCTATTGTTTGCAGGGCAGAATACAAAAGCTTAACGTGGACCTTAGAGTTAAGGAGGCTTCTAGAATACAGGCCCTATATTGCTCAAGTTGAGCTTGAAAGTTCACCTTCAACTGAACATGTCGATTCCACCTTCCCAAGTGAAGCCCGGCAACCAAATCAGCATGATCAGGAAGACCACACATAGAAGGCCGGCCAAACCTCCAAAAAGTCTCTCGAAAAAAATTAGTCGGCATTTTTTGTTAATGGATGGCATCCCCTCTAGAACTGTAAAATACAGGCTACTCAGCAATATTAGGGTGGATGCCACAGTTAAATTTGAATTTGAACTGACGTTATCATTGGGCCAAGAACGACATTTTCGTTGCGACTGGTTTCACTGATAAGGATGATGCTTTTAAAGCAGCCATTCTATTACACCTGGCAGGGCCGATAACCCGGATGAAAACCGGCCCGTGGAAACGAAAGACGACCCTGCAGTTTCGTTAAAGAAAAATTTCAAAGAACTCTGTAGTGTAAGGCGGGGCAGGGCTATTCGGGCCATGGGGCTATTTGGGCCTATAACGTCATTGAACGTAGAAAACGCTCTGCTGCAGTGTGTGGATTTCCAAACATCTCTGACCAAGATTTGAGGCTGACCTGTAATTTGATAAAATAAAGAATTCTGCATGAAGGTGGCAGCAATCCCAAGCTCAGGCCACGTTTGTACTGCGAAGTGGCTGTCTCACAAAATCAAAGTTCGATTTGAGGTTTCTGAAAGGCAAGTTGAACAAACTATTTTTCATTGTAATTCCAAGTTATTTGATGTTTTAGTAGTGTTAGATGTTAGGAAGTAATTTTGGAAAAGATCCCTTTTTTATATATCTTGATGACCCATACACCGTCCGAGTCCATGTATCTGTCGAAGGTACTCATCTTGATGCTTCACTTAGCAGGATAACAAGACTAGGCATGGAAAATCAGTAAAATCCCAAGAATTACAAGTTCATTATATTATGTAATCCAAAACAAAGAAATTTGCCAAACATGAAAAACAGGTACAATTTTCTCAGAGAAGAAGCATGTAAATGACACATTCAGGGAGTGGCAGCAATGCCACAAACCCATAGAACCTGGGGTGGCAATGATGTCTTGACCAACATTTCATAGACAGCATATACACGCTCATACATTAGAAGAGAACCAGGAAGTAAAATCCAGATCCAATATGCCCGCCTTGTTTTTGGAAAATTGGCAGCATTCATGCAGTTCACTTGTGGAGTACTCTATGGGCCGTATTCTAGAACGTTCCTTAACATTAAGGTCCACCTTAAATCTATTGTTCTCGATGGTTTTACAATAGACTTAAGGTAGGCCTTAACGTTAAGGAACGTTCTAAAATACGACCCCAAGTCTGTTGAAACATGGAGGTATTATTGAGAAGGAGCGAGCACGGCCCTAATCACTGTGACCACAATTCCACGCCCCCATTGTTTGCCATTGTTCCCTTCTTTTGTTCGGTACGCACGCTGAGCTCCTTGAAGGCAATCATGAATTCCGCCAACTCTCAAAGTGCAGCGCCATCTATAATACCTATCGCTTTTCCCCAAACATGTTCCTGCGTTTTTCTCCACGTTCGGAATTAGATAACCGGCCATTTCGAGGGTGACTGAATTTGATTGATTGTCCGCTATGTTTTAGTGAAAAAATCACCGAAAAAGACCCATTTCCAATAAAGATATTTATGTTTTAAGGTGAACATGATAATGATAATGATAGTGAGATTCTTCGTATCTGAAAAGTTTGAAGAGGATTGCGTTTTGATATTTTGAAAGATGATTAGTGCAGGTAACACGTACGGGTGGTCGTTTCAGTGCGAGATGCTGCGAGGTACTGTTTTTGACGCAATGAAAACGATGAATTTTTCAGTTTTCGTGCGTAGGCAACATCCACTGCCATTGTTCCCTTCTATTGTTTGGACTCTGACCATTGTACAAGGGAAGTGCTGACTGCACACGGAAATTACCGAAGATTAGATCGGCTTTTTCCGACCGTCGTGCGGTGTTATTAGCCTATTGTCCCCCTAATCACTTTAGCAAACAGCGGAACGATGATTGTACTGTTTGATGTGAGGTCCGTACTCGCTCCTTCTCAATGATACCTCCATGGTTGAAATTAATGCTACCGAAAGGGGTGGACTGGGTAGAAAAAACAACGAACTTTACGATATGTTGTTTGATCTTCAAAGTGTGCCATTTCTTGGGAAAGTGTTCCGACAACTAGTCTTTTGTTTCAGCTTAGTGGCTAATTAGTGCATTCTAAGATGTATCTCATTCAATTCCTTTCGACTGATAGACCCCGCAGGTGCCTTCATTTTCGTCATACAAATTGTACTTTTATGGTATTTTGACATGTTTTATTTCCAATTAGTTCTTTGAGTGACATTTTAGATAGGTGAAACTAAACATGAGAAAATCGAGATTTCGAGTAACTTTACATAACCCTTAAAACACGTATTAGAAAAACGACAAAAGATATTTACATAGACTTTTATCAAGAGGTTCAAACAGTAGTTGAGGAACTTTCTGCAACTGCAGATGACCCTGACATATCTGAGGACAGAGATCGCTTGGGGGACCTATCATAAACAATGATTCTAAACATTATTCATCGTTTCGACGACCCGCCGCCATCTTGGTTTCCACGGAGATTTCTTGGAACCTGCGCATGCGCACTTTTCTGGTAGGCAAAACAACGCAAAGTGATTGTTCAAGAGATACGAATTTGCCCCACTCACGCACTGTGTCCCCCAGAACCTGCGCGAGATTGCCTACCAGATGTAACTGCGCATGTGCAGTTGCAAGAAATTCAAGATGGCGGGGGGCCGTCGAAACGATGAATACACTTATTCTTAACATTATACACTTACACTTTTTTGCATTGTTTTTAGCCGTTTACTGAGGGTGTTTTTCCTGGCCAATCAATTTTCGATATAGCCCTTCTTGTAGTGGCTTTTGTACGTTGGTTGCATGCCTTTTATCAAAATCAATATTCATTTATACTTGGATACTTTTATCCATTTTATTCACTTGCTTTAACTATGTTTATTCACTTGCTTTAACTATGTTTTAACTACATTGTATAAATTGGACCGGTTCTTTCTATTTGCTGCTCCCCTTTTATTTTCTTCTCTATTCCTCTTCGTTAGTATTTGAGACTTTTACTATGTGCAGTGCTTCGGGGCATGCGATGCATGAACGAAGCACTTTAATATGTGGCATAATAATAATATAATACTGATGCACTTTTTTATTTTTAAAAATTTTACAGGCAAAGGAACTGGTGGTACAATCCCACTACCAAGTACAGGCTTCTGTCAAGCCAAACTGGCAGCGGGGCAAGACCCAGTCGTTTGTCAGGGGCCCTGAAAGGAGGAAGAAAAAAAGTACACATGTAAAACTACCTGTCGCAAGTGTGGTCACAAGGGTGACAGTAGTCCTTGGGGGGGGGGGGGGGGNGGGGGGGGCAGCCACCCAGGGATGAAGACAACATGTTTATACTGGGTTCATGCAAACTGCATTGGCCTGTACTATCGGAAAGAAGAAGACGAGATTGATGTTGGTCCAGTTGAGTTTGCTGTAAACGAGAGTAGCAATGCTGGAACCAAGGTAAATTGGAAAATGGCTAAACCTGGCCACGGCTAAATCTGGCCACATGAGAAGAAATCCTGACAAAAGGGAGTTTATTGTGGTTGCTGTAGAAAATACCATGTATCATGTACCAGGCAGAGAATCATCTTGCAGTTTTGAAGCGTGTCATGACTGATCATGACAGCCTTGAGCAAAGATTGCAAGTATCAGAGGAAATATTCTTGGACATGAGATTTGTGGACCTTGCTCCTCACTTTGTGCAAATCTCAAATAATGACACGGTTGTTTGTGTTTGCAGTCATAGGAAGTCTTGCAAATTTTGTGCACATGCTGTTGCTGCAGCAAACACTGTTGTTCGTCTGGATAAATGTGTGGCATGGAGCGGTCGTACTAAAGACCGACAAGGACCAAGAAGGACCGACAGGTTGTTTAAGTGACCGACAAGTAGGACGAAAAACAAATTTACATTTAATTTTCTTTTTGTTTCAGGATCCAATGCTTGTTTACTCTGGTCTTCGTCGGATAAGTTTTATTTCCCCTTTAAGATTCTTTATTTTAATATATATATGATACTTAATTCCCCTTTAAGAAGGTTGCCTTTCCTTGAGAATTTGTCAGTTCCGTTCCGGATGAACCGTGATGAACTGGGTTTGCTACAGATTTACTTTGAAGTTGGTTGAATGGCTTGAAGTTTAGTATTGATAACTTACTGAATCCTTTGAAATGGCTTGGTGCTAAGGTTAAGAGTTTATCCCGGGAACGTTAGAGGTTCATCCCGGGGTATGAGTTCATTTCGGGGAAATTAGCGTTCGTTTGTTTAATTATCAACACATCTACTTGGTGATTCTCCTTGGTTGCCTAGAGTGAGTTGTCAAGGGGGGAAAAGTATTTAAGAGGAGGTGGTTGTCAACGTTGAAGATTAACCGAGGGACCACTCGACGTGGGCTAGAAAGAGAACCTTCCTGAGAAATCATCTGTTGTTTGTTGGGGTGCCATCACTTTATGACAACTCACTCACGGGAACTCAAGGTAGGCAAATGTTAATATTTATTTGATTTTGATATTTAATATACGTATATATATATATTTAGAAATCCTTATTTCTAGTCATTTATTTCATGGTTGCTGTCGCCTAAGATATCGCCATGGTCTTTGGTTTCGACGTGGAAGCCAGAGAAAAAATGTCGCTTGGGACTTATTTGCTGACTAAAGCATTTCACATATTTTTGATGGAAGGCGAGAGAGGGTTAAGACCAGGGGATGTCCGTGTTGGGTAAAACAACCGCATGCACCACATTGAGTGGTGGATGGCATGCAACCCCCAAGTTCGTGAGCCGCGTAGTCAAACTGGCGGGGTAACTCAAAAAGAGGATAATTTCACAAACTTGATGATTTGCCAAATGATTTGCCAAAGACGGCAGGAAGGAAGGAAGGGGCAGACTCGAAGGTGGGGAGGCAGGAAGAAAGCAACCTCTCAAGAACCTGTGGTAACAGTATCATGCCATTGTGCAGGTTAGCCATGTTGCCCAGTGTGAGGTTCCCACCCTCCAGCCCAGTGAGGCAATGGCAGCTCCTCTAGGCCTATGGTAAACCTCTTCTTCCGTTTCAAAGGTGCAGATGACTTTTTTGGGGTCGGTTGTCTTGCAGCAGCAGGGCTCCAGCTTGGGACATGGGTGTGAGACCGCTAAAGCCAGGTGATTGCCTCAATGCCATGGAGTTGGGGAGGAACCCCTCACGGCTGCCTTTAATAAGCAACTGACAGGAGAAGACTAGACCCGGCCGAATTTCTTCGACTAGCAGCTAGGGAGGTAAGATTCCGGACGTTTGCCAGCTTTGGTTTGCCCTGGGGCCATCATCCCCTTGATGATGAAGGAGAGAGTTCGGCAGAAAAGGGTTAGGTTAGGCCTGATGGCATGGCCGCGTAGCAGGTTGTACCTGCCTGGTTACTGTAGGCACTGGCAGTAAGGAGGCACTGGCAAAACATTTGCTTTTGTTTTAGACCAACCTGGGGAATTTAAGTCTGCCGCACTTCACTTCGGAATACTACCGGCAAATGAGGTGGGTCAACCTGAAGGTCAACTGCTAGACCAACAACCACCCCAAGGCCCTGAGGACGTTGACGGACATACCCCTCCAGCCGCAGGCACGGCACCCAAGAGGCCATCTCCCTTTCCTCGGGGGCTGCCTTCGCCACCCACTGCTGACTGCCGTTCCTTGTTTCAGATTAGATCAACTGGAGGCAGCAGAGCGCAGTGTTACAGAGAGCTAGTCTCTAGTCTTCGTCGGATAAGTTTTATTTCCCCTTTAAGATTCTTTATCTTAATATAAATATGATACTTATTTCCCCTTTAAGAAGGTTGCCTTTCCTTGAGAATTTTTGTCTGTTCCGTTCCGGATGAACTGTGATGAACTGGGTTTGCTACAGATTTACTTTGAAGTTGGTTGAATGGCTTCAAGTTTAGTATTGATAACTTACTGAATCCTTTGTAATGGCTTGGTGCTAAGGTTAAGAGTTTATCCCGGGAACGTTAGAGGTTCATCCCGGGGTATGAATTCATTTCGGGGGAATTAGCGTTCGTTTGTTTAATTATCAACACATCTACTTGGTGATTCTCCTTGGTTGCCTAGAGTGAGTTGTCAAGGGGGGAAAAGTATTTAAGAGGAGGTGGTTGTCAACGTTAAAGATTAACCGAGGGACCACTCGACGTGGGCTAGAAAGAGAACCTTCCTGAGAAATCATCTGTTGTTTGTTGGGGTGCCATCACTTTATGACAACTCACTCACGGGAACTCAAGGTAGGCAAATGTTAATATTTATTTGATTTTGATATTTAATATACGTATATATATATATATTTAGAAATCCTTATTTCTAGTCATTTATTTCATGGTTGCTGTCGCCTAAAGCCTGGCGCAGATCGACCTTGCGACTGGATGCAACTACCTGCAACAGTCGCTGTCGATGTGAGCGGACAGCGCACATCGATTGCGACTGGTCATTGCGGCAACAAGTGGCACAAACCAGTCTCAATCCGGAGCGCGCACATCGACACATGCAACTGAACTGAATGCTACACGGAAATTGTCGATGTCTTCCGAACGGACAACTCGTACTCGGGAGTCATGTGATAAACATTCAAAATGGCTGTGCACCTAGACTGGTTCCCGGTCCCAACATCGGAGCCAGTTGGGACTACGAACCAGTCTAATGTGCACCACAAACGAGGAAATTCATTCCCAGAGCGCGCACATCGACTGCGACTGAATGCAACTAGATGCAATGGTCGGCAACGAGTAGAACATGTGCAACTACCTGCAACGGTCGGCAATAGCGTTGCCGGACCGCTCAGATCGACCTGTTTGTGCAACTGATCAGTTGCAACTGTTTTCAGCCAGTCGCAACCATTGCCGGCAACGGCATTGCAGGTAGTTGCATCCAGTCGCAAGGTCGATCTGCGCCAGGCTTAAGATATCGCCATGGTCTTTGGTTTCGACGTGGAAGCCACAGAAAAAACTGTCTCTTGGGACTTATTTGCTTACTAAAGCATTCAACATATTTTTGATTGAAGGCGAGAGAGGGTTAAGACCAGGGGATGTCCGAGTTGGGTAAAACAACCGCATGCACCACATTGAGCGGTGGATAGCATGCAACCCCCAAGTTCGTGAGCCGCGTAGTCAAACTGGCGGGGTAACTCAAAAAGAGGATAATTTCACAAACTTGATGATTTGCCAAATGATTTGCCAAAGACGGCAGGAAGGAAGGGGCAGACTCGAAGGTGGGGAGGCAGGAAGAAAGCAACCTCTCAAGAACCTGTGGTAACAGTATCATGCCATTGTGCAGGTTAGCCATGTTGCCCAGTTTGAGGTTCCCACCCTCCAGCCCAGTGAGGCAATGGCAGCTCCTCTAGGCCTATGGTAAACCTCTTCTTCCGTTTCAAAGGTGCAGATGACTTTCTTGGGGTCGGTTGTCTTGCAGCAGCAGGGCTCCAGCTTGGGACATGGGTGTGAGACCGCTAAAGCCAGGTGAAAGACATGCTTCCCGTCATCCTCAGAATTCAGGAGCCCCTCAAGATACCGCCGGTGCCTGAACCAACTCTTGTGTTTGTAACTCCCCCAAAAGGTGATGATTTTCTGGTGACCCAGGCTCTAATTTTTTGTTGAGAAGGAACTTTTACTGTGCCATGATTGCAACTTTCTCACTGCCTTAAATCTCCTGTTTGCCTGTTACTATGTCTTTGAAATAACCTACCCCAAGCTCTACCGAGGTGTCTTCACCTTTCTTCAGGATTGTTGTTACGGCATCGTAGATAAGAAAGGACATGAGGTCACCCGCTCAAGCAAGTACAGCTCATTCATTCGCTCTCTGGATCAGGCTAATGCCTAATGTGTTTGCTACGGCTGCTACGACCGAGATAAAGATGACGGACTTATTAGAAGGGGAACGACGACGCATGGCTTGTCCTTGATTTACTGTACCTAGGCCTAGCTCCAAATGGCTCTTGGTTCTATCTAGGCCTCATCTTCACCTGTAAAAATGTCTCCAAACTTTTCCGTGATTTACGGTGGCGCCACCTAGGCCTATAGCTCCGAATGGCCGTTGCTTCTATCTAGGCCTAGATGCAAAAGGCTCTCTCACACTTATAAGAGTTCACCTGTAAAAATGTCACCAAACTTGTCCTTGATTGACGGTGGCGCCACCTAGGCATATCTCCGAATGGCCCCTGGTTCTATCTAGGCCTAGATGCGAAAGGCCCTCCGCTTAAGGGTTTTATTATTATTTGTTATTTATTTATTCGTACATGGTATTCGTACATTTAACATCTTCACAAGTAAAAATGTCGCCAAACTTGTCCTTGATTTACTGTACCTAGGCCTAGCTCCGAATGGCCCTTGGTTCTATCAAGGCCTAGATGCGAAACATCTTCACCTGTAAAAATGTCACCAACTTGTCCTTGATTGACGGTGGCGCCACCTAGGCCTAGCTCAGATGGCCCTTGGTTCTATCTAGGCGTAGATCCGAATGGCCCTCCACTTAAAATTTTTAAAGTTTTTAAATGTCACCAAACCTGTACTTGATTTACGGTGGCGCCACCTAGGCCTAGCTCCGAATGGCCCTTGCTTCTATCTAGGCCTAGATCGGAATGCCAATGGCCCTCTGCTCAAGAGTTTTGATGTCACCATCCTTGATTAACAGTGGCGCCACCTAGACCTAGCTCCGCATGGCCCTTGCTGTAAGCATTTGCTTTTAAGCATTTAATTTTAAGCATATACTTTTAACTTCTTTACCAGTGAAATACTGACCAACTTTGCTACAATGGACCGCGGCGTCATTGATACAAGCATCGTCGACAATGGATTCTGGGCCAGCTTGCAGCCTTTGAATTTAGTAAATACACGTCGGGATGCGAGTGATACGGGTAGTGAGGTAAGTTGCAAGGTAAGTAATAGGCCTAAAAAAGACAAGAAGAAGAAGAAACAGTCGAAGGTTGCTAGTGATAGTGAGGCAGGCCGAACTGATAAGGTTGACGATAAAAAGCAGAAGAAGAAGAATATACCGACGAAGGTTGCTAGTGATAGTGAGGTGGGCCTAACCGATAAGGTAGACGATAAAAAGCAGCAGCAGAAGAAGAAGAAACCGACGAAGGTTACTAGTGATAGTGAGGTAGGCCTAACTGATAAGGTAGACGATAAAAAGCAGCAGAAGAATGTGGTCAAATCCCCGCCACCTTCCAAATCCCCCCGGGCGTCTGACGAGGCAGCCAAGACTACGAGGCCTAGTTATGCGGAATTCCCCCCTCCACCTTCCAAGTTGGCACAGCAGTCGCCCTAGCTCCCATACAAATTCATATGATGCTGATGTTAGTTATTTTCAGGACAGGCCCACTGGCACTATGAAAAAGAAGAAGAGGGCAACGCGTGATTTCCCACTGAATGCGGACGTGGTTATGTCCCCTCCTCCTCCGCCGCCCAAATCCCCCTAAACGGGTGGGCGTCTTAGTCCGAACGCGTGAATAAGGACGAGCCAGCAAAGACTAAGGAGCCTAGTTATGCCAAAGTCCTTAAGTCGCCCACTTCGCCTTCCAAGTCAGCACAACAATCGCCCTCCCTTTCAAATTCCGCTGATGCTGATATCAGTTTTGCTATTAGTTCTTTTCAGGGAAAGGCCCCTATGAAGCAGAAGAAGGGAAAGCGTGTTCACCCAACGACCTCCCCGGATACTAGTTCAGAAAAACAAACCCCTAAGAAGTATAAGAAGAGGACAGCGAACTCATCCACAGATTGCGGCGCGTCACGGCCATGCCCATCTGAGTCGCATGATACGAGTTCCGTTGCCCAAACGCAACACTCACCTTTAGATTCTGCTACTTCTTTTCAGTCCCAGAAGAAGAAGAAGAATATTAAGAAGAAGATGAAGAAGAAATCAATCTGCACCCCAGATTTGAGTGCGATTGAGCCTAGGCCATCTCCGCCCATGTCGAGTCAAGTTGCAGCTGCTGATTCAAAGGAACACGCTCAAAGTAGGCCCATTAGTTCAACCCCTAATCTTACTAACCAAACAGTTTCCATATTTCAGCGCAAGACGACGCCATCCCCACAGTCGGCCAAGGATCCGATGATTTCTTTCTTGCAGCAGAAAACGATGACGGCAGATGATGAGATATCATTCGCGAAATCTTTCTCACCACCAATGGAGAAAATGTCGGTCAGGGAAAAGGTTAAAAGGTTTTTATTTCAGGAGCAGGAGCAATCGGCTGCCGAGATGGAAGACACTGTACGTGACGAAGAAATGAACGCACTTCAAAACCGCCTTTCAAATATCAGCAATCTGCTCAGCTCGTCCCAGGTTAGCCAGGACGCGACGGAAGCGAGATCTCACCAAGAAGAGGGGTGAAATTGAAAAGGCGATTGCCGCACTGGCTTCCAATGAAATGGCCAGGGCCATTGTGCTCACCTCTGTGATAAGTCTCCATGGTTAAGTGTGAAACTGTGACTCTCATGGTCAATGTTGAGGATCAGTACAGATAAGATAAAGCTGAACACACCAAGAAGTATTTTATGATCTGATCAGTATGATCAGTCAATGACATAAACTCAGGTGATGGCACCTAGAAGGAGTACAATTTCTGAATACAATACCGGATTCGGAGACTTCTGAGGCTGAGATTCAGAAGCCGAGGAAAAAGATCTGCAAGGAAGAAGAACGTGCCCCGAAGAGGGAGGGAGGTAACAAACCAAAACGTACACAAAAGAAGAAAGATGATAAGAGCACCAATCGTGGTAAACCCAGAGCCACTGTAGCAAGAAGGAACCAGTCCAGGTGTCCCATAGATGGCTGTAATGCCACAGTCGTAAACTACAGAATGCACTTGTACCTCACGAGCTGCCACGAAGATATGACTGATGAGCAAAAGAACGCCGCCATGGACTTGTTCCTTCACAAGCGAAGGGAGCTCAGGGTCTGCAAAAAGGACGATAAAATACATGAGGTAAGTGATGTCCAACCCAAACAGGTAAAGAAAGGTAGTGGAAAGCGTCGGGAAAGGAACGCGTTTGAGTGCCCGGTGTGTGCAAGCCGAGTGTTGAATTTCCCTCAGCACTTGCATCAAGTACATGCCAAAAGGGGTACTGCAGACTATGAGAAGTTCAAAACCCAGGGAATTCGAATCGGCAAGAGGTCGGAGCTTCCAACTCCTGTGATTCCTGAAAAGAAACAGGAATTGGATGTGTTGGATGAATGTCTTGAAACGTTCAGGGCATACTCCGACCGATTCGTAAAAGGGGAGAACTCTCAGACAAGTGCAGCTATCTCACGACTTCCTAGGTTATTCACAACAATGGTCGCCTATCAAGGAAAGGAAGTGTTCACCAAGGCGACACTAAAGGCTATACATGATCTTGGCAATGAAAAAAACGTCATGGAGATCCTAACTGGGCACCACGAAGCAAATTATCCAGTTGCAAAGGTATCCTATGGCACCGCCAAGAATATGATGTATGCCCTGCTGCATTTCCTTGACTGCGCCAAGAGTAGAGGCGAGTATGGTAAACTGCGAGATGGATGGATCGACCCTGCCGACAAGGATGATTCTGTCGATGGCTATATTAGTTCCGTGAAAGAAACCATCCAAATGCTGAAGATCAGAGAAAAGGAGGACAACATCACCAAACAGTTCAAGTTTGCCACCCAAGGGTAAATGAATGACTTGGACGCATGGAACAAGTTCTCTACTTCAAAGATGGTGAACGGAATTGATAAGCTACTTCGCGAATTGGAGAGTCGCGAGCAAATCGTCAGCGAGCAGCACCAGTTCATCCTAGCCAGGAACACTATCATGTTATACATCATCCTGATGAACGTGAAGCGTGCCGGCGAAGTCGCAAATGTGACTCTGGACGAATACGCCGACGGAGTGTGGGGAAGAAACGCAGAGGGTAACTACGGTTACGTCATGAACGTGAGGAAATCCAAGACCTCCAAGTCGACTCCCTGCACGATCTGTCTCCCTGAGGAGCTGAAGAACAGGGTAGATCTATACATTAAGTACGTCCGCCCATACAGACGATGTGTTAACCCGAAGGCGAGGAAGGGCTCAACGCTCAACTCCCGAAACGTTTTCATGACGACAACGGGATACCAGGTCGGTTCGCAAGATCTCAACCATGCCATAAAGACGGCCTGGTCTAAGTTCGCTGATGAACTGGGCGAGACACTGCGTCCCCATTAACACCAGGACACTCAGGTCTGATGGCGTCTCTGCTCAACGAAGTGACAACACCACGAGGGAGGAACAGGTTCAGCTGGCCAGACACATGACTCACGATATTACAACTGCCGACCGGTACTACGACCGAACCCAAGGTGCCGACGTCAGCGTTGCAGCAACGAACCGTCTCTCACAGGCCATTAAAAGCCAGGCAGCTAAGGTGAGGGAGGAAAAGGACATCTTGCGGAAGGAAGGTAAGGAAGCCTCGGGCCCATTCCTGACAAGACGCCACAAGCCAACGCCATCAGCAGCCCTAGGAAAGGCACCAGAGGGCGAGGGGGCAAGTGGGTCTAAATCGCCAGTGCCGTCCACTTCAAATGCCGTGCCAGTCATCGGAAAGGCACAAGAAGAAGAGGCGACGGGGAGATCTAGGTCACCAGTGCCATCCACGTCCGCAATGTCTTCTGCTGGGTGCAGTTTCTTGTCAACAGATGATGAGATACCACTGTCACCTTCTGCAAGGAACAATGGCAACAAAATGGTATCACCGCAAATGGCAGCTTCACCATCTCCGAAGAAGTTTGTCATGCGTGTGAAGGCGGCTCAAAGCAGGAAAAGGGACACTAAGTCTTCTCACACTTTAATCCCACAAAAGTTGGAGGCAGACTTCTGGTACGTCATGGAGCCGTTCATCAATGACTGCCTGAAGTCAGACAAGAAGGTGTCCATCAGGGATATCAGGAGCCACCTTCAGGCAGCTGGCGATGCAGGTAAGCCATTTTTAGACCATTCAACAATGACCCCTGCCCAGTATGATAAGGCACTTGCCGACAAAATGCGGCATCACATTAATCGGAGGCGGAAAAGTGTGGCTGCCACTCGCCAGACAAAAGAGTAACGCTCTGTAATCCTGTTCACGCCTCAGACAATGTTTCATTACCATAAT
>NMRB01000663.1:124586-135571 GCA_002633025.1 Notospermus geniculatus | reverse complement strand
TTCATTACCATAATCAAACACCAAAAATATACAACTCGAAAATCACCAATTTTTGGCATGTTCAACAGTACGTTGTGGCCGAACCATTGAACTGATTACTAACTTCTCTAGCAATATGGAAAGATGAGGTTTTTTTCTAAACAATGACATTTGTTACAGCTTTCAATTCCAAGTATTAATTGAGAGAAAGCGCCCGAAAAGTGACCACTTCAAGCCCCATTTCTCCTTGCGCACACCATCCATCCCGGGCGATATAGTTCATGTCCTCTGAGCAGATGGCGCTGACGATCGGCTTTTTCCATATTTGGAATGAAGCCTCGTAACACAACCAATGAGAGTTGGCGATCTCGTTAGAGTGCCATCCTACGGCAAGCAAGTAAACTGATCGGCCGGGAAGGGGGCTGCACGAAATGCCGAAAACAAGCCGAAACAACCCATCTTTGGAGCCCTGTATCTCACCTATTTCGGGGAACTGACTCGTCAGACAAGTCTCATGTGGTAGGATAAGACTTCTATTTTCGATTAAGATATAGAAATCACAAGAAAATGCTGGGCTGATAGCGTTATTTGTTGAAAGAAAGTAGCTAGATTTGCAGGTTTCGAGTTGTATATTTTTGGTGTTATATATTTTTGCCATAATTTCATTCCATGAATTAGCATTAGCTTACTTCCTACATTATTTTGACAATAATTTCCTTTCATTTCGTTTCGTTTTGCTTACTTCCTATTTCGAAATAATTTCGTCTCCATTCGTTTAGATGAAGTAGGCGCCAAGTTTAATTTGTATTAGCTTACTTCCTATTTCGACATAATTTTGTCTCCTTTCGTTTCGATAAAGTAGGCGCCAAGTTGAACTTGCATTAGCTTACTTCCTATTTCGACATAATTTCGTCTCCTTTCGTTTCGATGAAGTAGGCAAAATGGAACACATCACTTACCAAGTTAAATTCACAATGATTAACAATTATTACGAGTTCGCCTTTTTTTTCAGTCGTCACCCATTTAGCTTACTTCCTTACCTATTTTAACAATTATTCTACTTTCTTTCGTTTCAGCGAAGTAGGCGAAGTGGAACGTACCACCGAATTCGCATAGGTGAACAATTAGGCTCATTTTAGGTATTGTTGAATTCGCGTAGGAGTATATCACACGACGTGCGTGGTTATACTATAAGTAGGCCTAGTGGGGCTGGTGGTGTCACCTCCAAGTGGTCAGCCCTGGGCAATGACGCAAGGAAAGCGTTAGCAGACGACACCTTAGGCATTGTTAAGTCCAGAACGGTAAAGTGACGAAACATGACCTTCATTCATCAACATGCTGCAGATTCGACACCGGTGACCCCAGGGCCCGTATGCATAAAGGTGGAATAAGCTTATTCCAGGTTTAACTAAGGTTATAACGTTAGGTTATACCTGGAATATGCTTATTCCACTTTTATGCATACGGGCCCAGGGCTTTGAAATGTGGCGTACCCTGTGCGCGAGAGTAGATCTCAGAGTGTCCTGAGAATATCAGTTAAGTATCTTGTTCCGTTCCATAGTTATGTGACTTCGAACAATGATCATTTTCGTAGATTTGTCTTCCGGAGCAAAAAAGTGATCATATGCAACAGGCCACAGATTCTACACCAGGCCCTAGGCCTTTGGAATTGGGTGTACACTGAGCGCTAGGGTAGATCTCAATGTCCTGAGAACATCAAATAGAGATCTTGTTTCGTTCCAGAGTTATGTGGCGTCAAGCAAGACCCATTTTCATGTGACAAATTGTGCTTTTTTTTCAGTGACCTTAAAGTCGCAAAAGAATACCCCACTATACCCCGACCGTAAATCAAGTACAGGTTTGGTGACATTAAAAAACTTTAAAAATCGATGTTTTACGCGAAGAACTCCGCTAGTCATTCAATACGGATCGCCTTTCTTTTCGCGATATGCCAACACTGACAACACGGTCACGCAACCTCCACATATTAGGATTTGAGAGGTTTTTGGACCAAACCTGCGGTGCCAGTCGGGAAGACGTAGGGGAGCGTGTTGACGGAGTCCACATGATAAACAGAGGCATGAAAAGATACTACCTTGAGGTAAGAGGTGTTCTCAAGAAGCTAATTGCTGTCCATTTAAAATTCGATTACTATAGACCGCGGCGCCATTGATACAAGCATCGTTGACAATGGATTCTGGGCCAGCTTGCAGCCTTTGAATTTAGCAAATACACGTCGGGATGCGAGTGATACGGGGAGTGAGGTAAGTTGCAAGGTAAGTAATAGGCCTAAAAAAGACAAGAACAAGAAGAAGAAACAGTCGAAGGTTGCTAGTGATAGTGAGGCAGGCCTAACTGATAAGGTAGACGATAAAAAGCAGCAGCAGAAGAAGAAGAAACCGACGAAGGTAAAAAGCAGCAGAAGAATGTGGTCAAATCCCCGCCACCTTCCAAATCCCCCTGGGCGTCTGACGAGGCAGCCAAGGACGAGGCAGCCAAGACTACGAGGCCTAGTTATGCGGAAGTCCCCCCTCCACCTTCCAAGTTGGCACAGCAGTCGCCCTAGCTCCCATACAAATTCATATGATGCTGATGTTAGTTATTTTCAGGACAGGCCCACTGGCACTATGAAAAAGAAGAAGAGGGCAACGCGTGATTTCCCACTGAATGCGGACGTGGTTATGTCCCCTCCTCCTCCGCCGCCCAAATCCCCCCAAACGGGTGGGCGTCTTAGTCCGAACGCGTGAATAAGGACGAGCCAGCAAAGACTAAGTCCTTAAGTCGCCCACTTCGCCTTCCAAGTCAGCACAACAATCGCCCTCCCTTTCAAATTCCGCTGATGCTGATATCAGTTTTGCTATTAGTTCTTTTCAGGGAAAGGCCCCTATGAAGCAGAAGAAGGGAAAGCGTGTTCACCCAACGACCTCCCCGGATACTAGTTCAGAAAAACAAACCCCTAAGAAGTATAAGAAGAGGACAGCGAACTCATCCACAGATTGCGGCGCGTCACGGCCATGCCCATCTGAGTCGCATGATACGAGTTCCGTTGCCCAAACGCAACACTCACCTTTAGATTCTGCTACTTCTTTTCAGTCCCAGAAGAAGAAGAAGAATATTAAGAAGAAGATGAAGAAGAAATCAATCTGCACCCCAGATTTGAGTGCGATTGAGCCTAGGCCATCTCCGCCCATGTCGAGTCAAGTTGCAGCTGCTGATTCAAAGGAACACGCTCAAAGTAGGCCCATTAGTTCAACCCCTAATCTTACTAACCAAACAGTTTCCATATTTCAGCGCAAGACGACGCCATCCCCACAGTCGGCCAAGGATCCGATGATTTCTTTCTTGCAGCAGAAAACGATGACGGCAGATGATGAGATATCATTCGCGAAATCTTTCTCACCACCAATGGAGAAAATGTCGGTCAGGGAAAAGGTTAAAAGGTTTTTATTTCAGGAGCAGGAGCAATCGGCTGCCGAGATGGAAGACACTGTACGTGACGAAGAAATGAACGCACTTCAAAACCGCCTTTCAAATATCAGCAATCTGCTCAGCTCGTCCCAGGTTAGCCAGGACGCGACGGAAGCGAGATCTCACCAAGAAGAGTTCTTAATTATAGCCCATTTCTCAACTTTGTTATTGCAGTCTGGTTCTGAGTACCAACCACCACGTCAGATCTCGCCTTCGACCGATTCGGAGGGGTCGCACTAATTTGCGTCCAACTGCGACCAGTTGCGTCCAACGCTATAAAAAGTAATTTTTAACAATAAAGTGACCATATCAATATTTGTGAGTGTAGGCAGGAGTCAATAAAACATTCCTGAAGTGAATTTGGAACGTTTCCAATCACTCATTTACATGATTTTATTGAGTTTATTTTCACACCGGCAGCCATTTTGTTGTTATCGTTGTCTGGGTAGACTCCGCCAAAATGGCCGCGATGGCCTGAAGAGTCACAATCGCGGAAGGCCGGCCTCGCAACTTTTTGGACTTGTCAAATGTCATGTAATTCAGCTTTTTATGATTAATTCTGATGAGATAATGTTGAGAATGACCATTTAAAACCTAACTTTGAACATTTGTATTGATAAAATTAGCGTTTTATAGCGTTGGACGCAACTGGACGCAATTGGTCGCAGTTGGATGCAAATTAGTGTGACCGGATTCGAAGACTTCTGAGGCTGAGATTCAGAAGCCGAGGAAAAAGATCTGCAAGGAAGAAGAACGTGCCCCGAAGAGGGAGGGAGGTAACAAACCAAAACGTACACAAAAGAAGAAAGATGATAGAGCACCAATCGTGGTAAACCCAGAGCCACTGTAGCAAGAAGGAACCAGTCCAGGTGTCCCATAGATGGCTGTAATGCCACAGTCGTAAACTACAGAATGCACTTGTACCTCGCGAGCTGCCACGAAGATATGACTGATGAGCAAAAGAACGCCGCCATGGACTTGTTCCTTCACAAGCGAAGGGAGCTCAGGGTCTGCAAAATAGACGATAAAATAGGTGAGTGATGTCCAACCCAAACAGGTAAAGAAAGGTAGTGAAAAGCGTCGGGAAAGGAACGCGTTTGAGTGCCTGGTGTGTGCAAGCCGAGTGTTGAATTTCCCTCAGCACTTGCATCAAGTACATGCCAAAAGGGGTACTGCAGACTATGAGAAGTTCAAAACCCTCAACTCCTGTGATTCCTGAAAAGAAACAGGAATTGGATGTGTTGGATGAATGTCTTGAAACGTTCAGGGCATACTCCGACCGATTCGTAAAACGGGAGAACTCTCAGACAAGTGTAGCTATCTCACGACTTCCTAAGTTATTCACAACCATGGTCGCCTATGAAGGCAAGGAAGTGTTCACCAAGGCGACACTAAAGCTATACATGATCTTGGCAATGAAAAAAACGTCATGGAGATCCTAACTGGGCACCACGAAGCAAATTTCCCAGTTGCAAAGGTATCCTATGCCACCGCCAAGAATATGATGTATGCCCTGCTGCATTTCCTTGACTGCGCCAAGAGTAGAGGCGAGTATGGTAAACTGCGAGATGGATGGATCGACCATGACGACAAGGATGATTCTGTCGATGGCTATATCAGTTCCGTGAAAGAAACCATCCAAATGCTGAAGATCAGAGAAAAGGAGGAGAACATCGCTAAACAGTTCAAGTTTGCCACCCAAGCCTACATGAATGACTTGGACGCATGGAACAAGTTCTCTACTCAAAGATGGTGAACGGAATTGATAAGCTACTTCACGAATTGGAGAGTCGCGAGCAAATCGTCAGCGAGCAGCACCTGTTCGTCCTAGCCAGGAACACTATCATGTTATACATCATCCTGATGAACGTGAAGCGTGCCGGCGAAGTCGCAAACGTGACTCTGGACGAATACACTGAGGGAGTGTGGGGAAGAGACGCGGAGGTTAACTACGGTTACGTCATGAACGTGAGGAAATCCAAGACCTCCAAGTCGACTCCCTGCACGATCTGTCTCCCTGAGGAGCTGAAGAACAGGGTAGATCTATACATTAAGTACGTCCGCCCATACAGACGATGTGTTAACCTGAAGGCGAGGAAGGCCTCAACGCTCAACTCCCGAAACGTTTTCATGACGACAACGGGATACCAGGTCGGTTCGCAAGATCTCAACCATGCCATAAAGACGGCCTGGTCTAAGTTCACTGATGAACTGGGCGAGACACTGCGTCCCATTAACACCAGGACACTCAGGTCTGATGGCGTCTCTGCTCACCGAAGTGACAACACCACGAGGTCGACAAGGATGATTCTGTCGATGGCTATATTAGTTCCGTGAAAGAAACCATCCAAATGCTGAAGATCAGAGAAAAGGAGGAGAACATCGCCAAACAGTTCAAGTTTGCCACCCAAGGCTACATGAATGACTTGGACGCATGGAACAAGTTCTCTACTTCAAAGATGGTGAACGGAATTGATAAGCTACTTCACGAATTGGAGAGTCGCGAGCAAATCATCAGCAAGCAGCACCAGTTCGTCCTAGCCAGGAACACTATCATGTTATACATCATCCTGATGAACGTGAAGCGTGCCGGCGAAGTCGCAAACGTGACTCTGGACGAATACGCCGACGGAGTGTGGGGAAGAGACGCGGAGGGTAACTACGGTTACGTCATGAACGTGAGGAAATCCAAGACCTCCAAGTCGACTCCCTGCACGATCTGTCTCCCTGAGGAGCTGAAGAACAGGGTAGATCTATACATTAAGTACGTCCGCCCATACAGACGATGTGTTAACCCGAAGGCGAGGAAGAACTCAACGCTCAACTCCCGAAACGTTTTTGACGACAACGAGATACCAGGTCGGTTCGCAAGATCTCAACCATGCCATAAAGACGGCCTGGTCTAAGTTCGCTGATGAACTGGGCGAGACACAGCGTCCCATTAACACCAGGACACTCAGGTCTGATGGCGTCTCTGCTCACCGAAGTGACAACACCACGAGGGAGGAACAGGTTCAGCTGGCCAGACACATGGCTCACGATATTACAACTGCCGACCGGTACTACGACCGAACCCAAGGTGCCGACGTCAGCGTTGCAGCAACGAACTGTCTCTCACAGGCCATTAAAAGCCAGGCAGCTAAGGTGAGGGAGGAAAAGGACATCTTGCGGAAGGAAGGTAAGGAAGCCTCGGGCCCATTCCTGACAAGATGCCACAAGCCAACGACATCAGCAGCCCTAGGAAAGGCACCAGACGGCGAGGGGGCAAGTGGGTCTAAATCGCCAGTCCGGTCCACTTCAAATGCCGTGCCAGCCATCGGAAAGGCACAAGAATAGGAGGCGACGGGGAGATCGAGGTCACCAGTGCCATCCACGTCCGCAATGTCTTCTGCTGGGTGCAGTTTCTTGTCAACAGACGATGAGATACCACTGTCACCTTCTGCAAGGAACAATGGCAACAAAATGGTATCACCGCAAATGGCAGCTTCACCATCTCCGAAGAAGTTTGTCATGCGTGTGAAGGCGGCTCAAAGCAGGAAAAGGGACACAAAGTCTTATCACACTTTAATCCCACAAAAGTTGGAGGCAGACTTCTGGTACGTCATGGAGCCGTTCATCAATGACTGCCTGAAGTCAGACAAGAAGGTGTCCATCAGGGATATCAGGAGCCACCTTCAGGCAGCTGGCGATGTAGGTAAGCAATTTTTAGCATTCAACTTCTGCTTCTTCTTTTTTTTAAAGGCCTATTACTTACCTTGCAACTTACCTCACTACCCGTATCACTCGCATCCCGACGTGTATTTACTAAATTCAAAGGCTGCAAGCTGGCCAAGAATCCATTGTCAACGATGCTAGTATCAATGACGCCGCGGTCCATAGTAATCGGATTTTAAATGGACAGCAATTAGCTTCTTCAGAACGCCTCTTACCTCACGGTAGTATCTTTTCATGCCTCTGTTTATCATGTGGACTCCGTCAACACGCTNCCCGCACGTCTGACAAGGCAGCCAACATTACGAGGCCTAGTTATGCCGAAGTCCTTAAGTCCCCCCTCCACCTTCCAAGTTGGCACAGCAGTCGCCCGCCCATACAAATTCATATGATGCTGATGTTAGTTATTTTCAGGACAGGCCCACTGGCACTATGAAAAAGAAGAAGCAGGCAACGCGTGATTTCCCACTGAATGCGGACGTGGTTATGTCCCCTCCTCCTCCGCCGCCCAAATCCCCCTAAACAGGTGGGCGTCTGAGTCCGAACGCGTGAATAAGGACGAGCCAGCAAAGACTAAGGAGCCTATTTATGCCGAAGTCCTTAAGTCGCCCACTCCGCCTTCCAAGTCAGCACAACAATCGCCCTTTCAAATTCCGCTGATGCTGCTATCAGTTTTGCTATTAGTTCTTTTCAGGCCATTAAAAGCCAGGCAGCTAAGGTGAGGGAGAAAAAGGACATCTTGCGGAAGGAAGGTAAGGAAGCTTCGGGCCCATTCCTGACAAGATGCCACAAGCCAACGACATCAGCAGCCCTAGGAAAGGCACCAGACGGCGAGGGGGCAAGTGGGTCCCGTCCACTTCAAATGCCGTGCCAGCCATCGGAAAGGCACAAGAATAGGAGGCAACGGGGAGATCTAGGTCACCAGTGCCATCCACGTCCGCAATGTCTTCTGCTGGGTGCAGTTCCTTGTCGACAGATGATGACATACCAATGTCACCTTCTGCAAGGAACAATGGCAACAAAATGGTATCACCGCAAATGGCAGCTTCACCATCTCCGAAGAAGTTTGTCATGCATGTGAAGGTGGCTCAACGCAGGAAAAGGGACACTAAGTCTTCTCACACTTTAATCCCACAAAAGTTGGAGGCAGACTTCTGGTACGTCATGGAGCCGTTCATCAATGACTGCCTGAAGTCAGACAAGAAGGTGTCCATCAGGCATATCAGGAGCCACCTTCAGGCAGCTGGCGATGCAGGTAAGCCATTTTTAAACCATTCAACAATGACCCCTGCCCAGTATGATAAGGCACTTGCCGACAAAATGCGGCATCACATTAATCGGAGGCGGAAAAGTGTGGCTGCCACTCGCCAGACAAAAGAGTAACGCTCTGTAATCCTGCTCACGCCTCAGACAATGTTTCATTACCATAATTTCATTCCATGAATTAGCATTAGCTTACTTCCTATTTCGACAATAATTTCCTCTCATTTCGTTTTGGTGAAGTAGGCACCACGTTGAATTTCCCTTAGCTTACTTCCTATTTCGACAATAATTTCCTCTCATTTCGTTTCGTTTTGCTTACTTCCTATTTCGAAATAATTTCGTCTCCATTCGTTTAGATGAAGTAGGCGCCAAGTTTAATTTGCATTAGCTTACTTCCTATTTCGACATAATTTTGTCTCCTTTCGTTTCGATGAAGTAGGCGCCAAGTTGAACTTGCATTAGCTTACTTCCTATTTCGACATAATTTCGTCTCCTTTCGTTTCGATGAAGTAGGCAAAATGGAACACATCAATTACCAAGTTAAATTCACAATGATTAACAATTATTACGAGTTCGCCTTTTTTTCAGTCGTCACCCATTTAGCTTACTTCCTTACCTATTTTAACAATTATTCTACTTTCTTTCGTTTCAGCGAAGTAGGCGAAGTGGAACGTACCACCGAATTCGCATAGGTGAACAATTAGGCTCATTTTAGGTATTGTTGAATTCGCGTAGGAGTATATCACACGACGTGCGTGGTTATACTATAAGTAGGCCTAGTGGGGCTGGTGGTGTCACCTCCAAGTGGTCATTTTTTCAGTCGTCACCCATTTAGCTTACTTCCTTACCTATTTTAACAATTATTCTACTTTCTTTCGTTTCAGCGAAGTAGGCGAAGTGGAACTAACCACCGAATTCGCATAGGTGAACAATTAGGCTCATTTTAGGTAATGTTGAATTCGCGTAGGAGTATATCACACGACGTGCGTGGTTATACTATAAGTAGGCCTAGTGGGGCTGGTGGTGTCACCTCCAAGTGGTCAGCCCTGGGCAATGACGCAAGGAAAGCGTTAGCAGACGACACCTTAGGCATTGTTAAGTCCAGAACGGTAAAGTGACGAAACATGACCTTCATTCATCAACATGCTGCAGATTCGACACCGGTGACCCCAGGGCCCGTATGCATAAAGGTGGAATAAGCTTATTCCAGGCTTAACTTAAGGTTATAACGTTAGGTTCCTGGAATATGCTTATTCCACTTTTATGCATACGGACCCAGGGCTTTGAAATGTGGCATACCCTGTGCGCGAGAGTAGATCTCAGAATGTCCTGAGAATATCAGTTAAGTATCTTGTTCCGTTCCATAGTTATGTGACTTCGAACAATGATCATTTTCGTAGATTTGTCTTCCAGAGCAAAAAAGTGATCATATGCAACAGGCCACAGATTCTACACCAGTGACCCTAGGCCTTTGAAATTGGGTGTACGCTGAGCGCTAGGGTAGATCTCAATGTCCTGAGAACATCAAATAGAGATCTTGTTTCGTTCCAGAGTTACGAGGCGTCAAGCAAGCCCCATTTTCATGTGACAAATTGTGCTTTTTTTCAGTGACCTTAAAGTCGCAAAAGAATACCCCACTATACCCCGTAAATCAAGTACAGGTTTGGTGACATTTAAAAACTTTAAAAATCGATGTTTTACGCGAAGAACTCCGCCAGTCATTCAATACGGATCGCCTTTCTTTTCGCGAAATGCCAACACTGACAACACGGTCACGCAACCTCCACGTATTAGGATTTGAGAGGTTTTTCGACCAAACCTGCGGCGCCATTCGGGAAGACGACGTAGGGGAGCGTGTTGACGGAGTCCACATGATAAACAGAGGCATGAAAAGATACTACCGTGAAATAAGAGGTGTTCTCAAGAAGCTAATTGCTGTCCACTATGGACCGTGGCGTCATTGATACAAGCATCGTTGACAATGGATTCTGGGCCAGCTTGCAGCCTTTGAATTTAGTAAATACACGTAGGGATGCGAGTGATACGAGTAGTGAGGTAAGTTGCAAGGTAAGTAATAGGCCTAAAAAAGACAAGAAGAAGAAGAAGAAACAGTCGAAGGTTGCTAGTGATAGTGAGGCAGGCCGAACTGATAAGGTTGACGATAATGAAATGGCCAGGGCCATTGTGCTCACCTCTGTGATAAGTCTCCATGGTTAAGTGTGAAACTGTGACTCTCATGGTCAATGTTGGAATCAGTACAGATAAGATAAAGCTGAACACACCAAGAAGTATTTTATGATCTGATCAGTATTATCAGTCAATGACATAAACTCAGGTGATGGCACCCAGAAGGAGTACAATTTCTGAATACAATGAATACAAGTGGTATTTGTGAACAAACTGCTTTCCTGTCTAGGTCACAGTCTCATGTCAAAAATTCTATTCTTCAAGATGGCCACCAGGTGGCCACACGTGACGTTCGCTGGGACTGAAATTTTAGCAGGAATGTACAGGATACTTGCATAGATATTTAGACAACATTGAAACATCGTAACATTTACTAC
>NMRB01000663.1:106188-120775 GCA_002633025.1 Notospermus geniculatus | reverse complement strand
CCCCCCCCCCTCCCAGTGCAATGGGCAAGTGGAGAACCTCAACAAGTCCATAAAGTCAATGCTAATACAACCATGGTCGAAGAAGAAGGAAGAGATTGGGACCAAAAGTTGCCTGCAGCTCTCATGGCCTTTCGCTCTAGCGTACAAGCTTCAACAGAAGAAACCGGTACAGGTAATCTAGTGGACTCTGCACGAGTAGCTTCTGTTCATGATGGCAATAGCCTGTGATTACCCATGCTGATTGCTCAGACTCACTCTACAATTTCCTCAATTACGTTGAAACCGATGATAGGATACCGGTACATATTTTATAAAGACCACTGACATGGAGAGCGTGGAGGAATTATTTCCAACTGTGAAACAGGAAGCATTCACACAGCTCACATCAGTGATCAAAGACAATCGCAGTGATTGAGATATCTTTGTTGTAAAGACTGGGAAGAAGGATACGGTGATTTCTCCTGGTTCCAGTAGTGTTTTGAGCTGTCGTGTACATGCGGGTCCTATTACGAAGGAGACTCCTGTGCTATTTGAATACCGGTATATTACACTTGTAAATATTGTTGGTTGTAAATATTGATAGTTTCAAACTGGGAGAGACTCTAAAATAAATTACATGAAAATATCTACTATAATATTGGGTTTAATTAATACATGTAATAGTTTGTCATTTAAAAGAGACAGTATTCCCGTTACACTATTAAGAAGAATTAAGAAGGGTTGGAAAATCAGGGAAAGGGACAGCAAAAGTTTATTTTTACACTTCCGCAATTTCTTACATGACATGGGGCTTTCGGATGCGATGCTGGGTGACATCGATGCCAGAATGAAGATGATTGAGGAGAAAGTTAGGGAATGGAATCGTCCATGGCCAAGACCAATTCTACTCCTCGCGGATTCCATGTTTAAGAAGTCCAAGCAAGCAATAACGTTTTCCCATTAGCTTTTTCAGGGCAGCGAGCTGAAGATCGTCGCTGGATGCTGCAAACCATTCAACCTCGGATGAATATCAGCGATCTTGTGTTAAATCATGGCCTGAATCACACCACGGATTATGGTAATCCGGAGAAGCATATGACAAAAGTTTATGATTATCTTGTGAACCAGTTCCCAGCCGCCAGGCTCTTCACCTGCAGCTCCCAACAATGTCACCAAAGGTGACATGGGTGAGTGGCAGTGCTATGATGTCTACCAACGCCATGAAATGCAACAAGATGATGGAGTGGATTGGATTCCGGCCAATTCCCCATCTCTTCGTGCCTGCCTCCTGTTTTGGCGGGGATGGCTGCCATTATTCATGCAAAGGACGGAAGAGAATGGAGGAAACGATTATTAGAGCTGTTAATATTATGTAAAGGGCAAAGAAACCTTTGTTCCCAAACGCATTGTTAGGGGAGGGAGGGGAAGTACCGCCCTGGTAACTATTCACCTTGTAGTTGGAACCTGGACGTGGTTAATTCGGACAGTGTATATATTAGCTTAATGAAATAACCTAATTTTTAAGACGTTTTGTGAACAGGTGTACATAGATAATATTGTTCTAATGGGAAATTTTAATTAAAATGTACGTTGAGCGTACTTGTACCTTTGAATAATATGATGTATGTTTGTATTAAGAGCGCCAGTGCCTTGTGATACGTTATTGGCTACTACCATTTTGCTTAACTGATTGTAAATATTGTGACTGTATCCGTGATCAGAGTTAGAACTCTGACCAATTTTTGAAGGGGATGATGACGTCACCGGCGTGATCGGTGTGGCATCCTCGCTTGGTCCAGGACGTTGCTGTAGCATCCTGGTTCAGGACGTCTTGACGTCGTAGCAGTTTTGTGTTGTAAATTTGAAGCTGGGAGAGCTGCTGCTGAGCGCGATGCAACAAGTCGAATAAATTTACCAAGTTGAGCATTTCCTATTTGTATTCCACTTTATTTGCCTTTCCGACCCGAGAAATAAAGAAAACATTTCACTGCGCAACTCTCCCCGGTCCAGAATCTTTACCCACCCATGTACCCCAACTTTGGGTACCCTTTTGGGTACAGGTCGTTCCATTCCAGGGGCATAGGTTGTGCCCCTTCTGAGTCTATTAGGGCCCTCACTTCCGTGGGGTCAAAGGTCATTTCATTCGTGACTGTAGTAAGAATTTGGTTTGGACAAGTAAAAACCAAACATTGATGTGTTGATGGAACCATTTGTGGAAGAATGCTCTACTTTATCAGGAACAGGCATGGAGTGGAATGGACCGATCAATTTGGCGAAATAGTTGTCACTAAAGTTCATCCGATTGTTTCTCCAGCTGATGCTGTTGCCAACAGTTCAATGGATATTTTGGATGCGACTGGTGTTTGCAGAGGGTGTGTACCTTGAAAAAGGTAAATGGTCATGCAATGTGTTGTCCATATGCAAATAATGTGGTGAAAAGAAGAAAAGTGAGCTGTGAAGAAAATGCTTTAGAAGCAGTCCGAGTGTGGTGACCGGAGCAGTTGCAGTTCCCCAGACAGGGCAGATGGCGCCAGGGGTCCGACTGCCACTCCTCCCAGTTAGTTGCAGCAACGTTGTATGATGAGGCGCTGATGCTGTATCATGGTGTGATTGGATGAATTTTGTCAAATAAAAGTTGCTTACACTCAAAGCCAAGATTGTACTTCCACCACCTGGTATTTTCCAAAGGACGTACTTGTATTGCCGTAAACGATGGAGACGTGTACAGTTCCTTGCGAACGAGTTTTGGTCGAAATGGAGGCACGATTTTCTGCCAATGTCACAATTTACCAAATAAAAGTCGTCACGAAACTGGAGTTAATTCTGATTAGATCAGCGACCGGAAAGAAGGACGTTACCCGAGAAGGGTCAATTGTGAATGGTGTCAAATGAACCAGTATTCTGAGTCTTCTTCACACATTCGATATTGTCGAATCATTTGTACCAGATTATATGCATTCCGTCCTACTAGGTGTTACAAGGTATTTACTATCACTATGGCTGGATACAAGAAACCATGACAGGCCATATTACATCAAGCAAGACAATTTTTGACATTAAACAATGGCTTGTATTCAAGTACGGCCATGGACAATGATGACATCACTCTGTCAAAAAAATCTGAAAGGGGCTGGGCAGAAATGAAGGGTTGTTACAAGTTCAGCATAACTCTGAAACTACCGGTGCGATTTGCTTGAAACTCGCACAGATGATGCTTTGTACTGAATGATTAACAATTATGATGACACAAAAACAATTGCATTCATCTTTACTAATTAAATTAGGGAGACAATGCCAGATTTTGGAGGCCTAGAAAGACGAGAAAGAGTCATTATTTCAGCGCAGAATTTCACCTGGGCCTGTGTCACATAAAATGCTAACAAGTTTGTGTGATATCTGTTAATTATTTTAATTATTTTCTACAAGAAAATGGTATTTTACATTTTTGGTTCACATGGCCAACACTGCAAGTTGAGCAAGGTTTACAAAGCCATTCAACCAGACAAAAACTGACCACAGGCCTGGGAATTGGTGATGTCACCCAAAATGACCCATTGAAAATGAACACTTCAATTCCAACCCAAAGTAATTCATGTGAAATCAAGTTTGATTGAGTCATTCCTGGTGAATTGTGAGTGGTTTCAGGCCTGTGGTCAGTTTTCACATTGGTTAGAATGCCTTTGTAAAAGTTTGCTGAACTTGCAGAGGTTAGGCATTTGAACGAAAAATCTAAAACACATTTTTTTTGTAGAAAACAATTAAAACAATTAACTCTATCACACAAACTTGTTAGCATTCTATGTGACACAGGCCCATGTGAAATTCTGCGGTGAAATAGTGAATATTCCTCGTCTTTCTAGGCCTCTGAAATCTGGCATTGTCTCCCTAATTGGTAAAGAGTAATGCAATTGTTTTTTTGTCATCATAGTTGTTAATCATTCAGTACACAGCATCATCTGTGCAAGTTTGAAGCAAATCGAAACAGTAGTTTCAGAATTATGCAGAACTTGTAACAACCCTTCATTTCTGCCCAGCCCCTTTCAATATTTTTAAAATGTGATTTTCACTCTTTGCCATTGGAGTGTATGAATGAAATTTGGGTACAATGATAAAGGTTATGATGGTAAATAAATGGTGTCAATTTCATTTATCTGCACTTATTATAACTACTGGTATAAGGAGTTTATATGTGACCAAACTTAATGCAATTTTCTCCATTTTTCTGATTTTCGAAAGTCACTTATCCCCAGAACAAAAATTGGGATTACTTGGCCAAATATCAACCTATCTTGATGAACTATACATCGTTGGAAAGCATTTTCAATACCCCTTCAGAAAATGTATCTCAATATCTTAAATTTGCCCAAATGGCTGGTTTTGTGCTGGAGGGTCACATGGGTAGTTGATAAGGACCAGATACATTGATAGAGAAAAGGATAGTTGATAGAGATCAATCAGGAACATTGATGGAAATCAGGATTCACTGAGAGATCAGGATACTTTGAATGATGAATTACAATGAACCCCAAAGAATTTGATCTCATGCCAATAACACACCACATGATGAGATATTTCATAATGTATCAAATCCAAGATTGCAATGATCCCGACATCTGAGATCAAAAGCCATCTGCCAAAACGTGCCGTGCTAAAGTACGACGACGGACGCTGCACCACCGTAAGAGTTCACCAGGTGGGCTAAAAATGTGGAAGCTGACTTCAGAAGTAGGCACTTCAAGGAAAATCATGATGGATGCTCAATCCAAACATTTCGAACTCACCCTAGGGCCTACTGCTCCATCAACTTTCATGCCTCTGGGCCTTATGGTTGTGAAATGTGCCAGTTTAACAGATGACACCCATACACACATACAGACATGACAGACGGACGCCACTCAGTATACATATGAGGAATAGCTCTGCTGACCTTTTGGTCAGCTTGCAGCTTGTTTCATAACACTTGCTGCAGTAAAGCGATTATCAGTCAAATTGATGTAGACCAGTTCACTGAAAGTCTGAAAAACAGGCGACAAGACGGCCAGTTCACTGAAAGTCTGAAAAATAGGCGACAAGACGGCCAAGTTCTCATCAGTCAACATACAGTATACCGGTACTGACCTTTTGGTCAGCTGAGCTGAAAATCTGTAAATGAAAGACGTGCCTGTGACCCCTTTGAGCGAAGAACCTCTTCAACTTTTAGACAGAAATCTGTCTTGTTCCATCCATTTCCTTCCATTGCTTCATCCTCGTAAACATCAATTTCTTCAAAGTCGAGAGGGATGGTCATTTTCAGAGTACACAGTGACAGCAATGATGCAAAGCATTTTACACTATTCATAACACTTGCTGCAGTAAAGCGATTATCAGTCAAATTGATGTAGACCAGTTCACCGATAGTCTGAAAAACAGGCGACAAGACGGCCAAGTTGTCATCAGTCAACATACAGCCTTCTAGTTCAATGATTCTAACCTGATTTTGACATGCTTTGAGAAGGTTGGAAAGACTTCGACAGCAATCACAAAATTTGTTCTCACCGAGATCCAATTCTTCAATAGTCTGCACATGGTGGGAGTTCGCCAGATACAAAAGGTCCGATTCTTTCAAACAGCATCCACTCTGATTTAGATAACGAAGAGGACGATGAACAGAAGAGAGAACGGAATGTACATTTTCCCGAATCCAGTTGTTACTCAAGTCAAGTCTCTCTAAATTCTGCAGTCCCTCAAGTATGGCACGTAAGCTTTCCACTGCTCTTGGATTGTGAGGTAGAACAATACTGTTACAGGATAAATCCAAGCTGACTAGATTCTTAAGTTTACAAAATGATGGCCGCATCCGAACGAGGCTGTCACCAGTAAGGGATGTGAACTGAAGTCTCAGTCCAGTAGTAGTAGACTGTCAAAAGAGAAAAAAATACTGTTACAGTAGAAAACGCTTAAAGTCGGAGACGCGCAAGTTGGAAAATCAGCCATCTCGGATGACTTCGAGAAGTCCCGATTTTTTGTAACATTATTCCAATGAAAAATAATCGCATAAATTCGACACTTCAAGTCGGATTTGCGGCTATCTCGGATGAAATGGCCAGGTCCCTTCCAATACATTTCGAATAAAAATCTATCGTGCAAGTCGGACCGCGCCACTCTTCATCAGTTCATATGTTTTTATTCAGGTTGGTGCTTTGGCTCCATTTCCATCTTGGCCATTTCGCCCCTCCTCAAGTCAAAAGTCCGATTTCTGTCTGACTTTCACACAACTCAGATTTCATCCGACTTTCACAACAAGATGGATTTCTTCTAAGTCGGATGAAATTGTCTGGTTCACTTGAATCCGACTGATGCGTTTTCTTCTGTAGTTATATGTACATGCAATGATCCTCCTTTTGACATCATAATTTTTGATGAGAATTCACCAACTTGTTGACAAACCTAGAGAAGTGAGATCGGGATGAACACTAAAAACCCTACCTCATCTAGTTCATCCATCAGCATCAGTACTTGTGCTTCCCCCACACAGGATATGTCCACTTTATCCACAAGTACCTTCAAGTTTGTGTCGTGATGTTTTGACAGTTTTAGTGCCTTAACCAGTTCAAAGAGAATTTCCTCAGATTTTACATAGACATCAAGCTTTACGACATCTGAAAATACGAAGATCATTTAGCACTGACAGCAACGAGGTCACCCAGAGTGGACATATGATGTAATTTACTAATTCCACCACAAAGCACACTCACTCAGTTTTTTCTTTAAACTTACAAAATGGTCCAGGGACCATGTGCTCACCTTTGCGACAAATGGCCATGACATATAGCCTACATGCAGGCTTAAAGCGTTTTCCAGATATGGCTCACTGAGGGCTATATATTTGAAGTCCAATCTTGCCAAAATTTGCCACATGCATTGAGGGTACTGAGATACACACTCTTTCACGATCAAAACATTCTAGCAACAGCAGTTTATGAGCCATTTTCCAAGATGGCTGCCTAGCAGCCATATGAAGTCTGTTCGGCCAAAATTTCTTGCACACATAGACGATCATCTAAATCACCAATCACCTGCCTACCGGTACTTACATGAATCATCTGGGAAAGTTTGTTCCATCATATACGTGCGAGTTGCAATATGGGGAATCTGGCTGGCGGTCTCGTTGTACATGTGGATAATTTTCCGCTGTCGGCTCTCATTAGATATCAACAGGCAGTGTGTACAAAGATAATGTGTCACAACTTCAGCTGGAAATGAAACGCAATAAACCTGTAGTGTATACAAAACCCGCCGTGGGCGCACCCATCTTTGATGCAATGCATTATGTCCATAAATTAGCCAGGACTCTGTATAAGAATGCGAAAAATTGTCAAATATTCCCTAAAATCTCTCGTAGTGGTGGTGGTAGTGTTATGAACATCCAGGCGACGTGTCACTGAAACGGCGTTGTCTTCGAAGGGATAAAACAAGCATTTTTCTATCAGCCCCACAAACGTTTCTTGACAAAGAATCTTTCAAACCAGCTGACATTATACATTCTTAGTGGCCTGGTCCCAATAAGGAGGTTTTTATTTCAATCAGGCATTACTTCTAGTATGCTCGCGTCAGCAACTTCAACTTTGTTGTGAGCATAGCTATACTTAGTAACTATGCAATGATGCCATTGCCAAATGCGTTCATTGCCTACCAAAAAAGCTTAACAAGAAAAGCTGTTCATGTGAACTCGGCGATGACAAAATTACGCTGGCCTAGCCCACATCAATAAAAATTCATAGGCTTAATTCGGCGTATTGTGTACGAGTGACACAAGGCCTTTGCGCCTTTTCAGTCATCCAACTTTCGTCCATTGACAACGCCTCACCCCACTGCTTACAATCATGTGAGCCAACCAGCAGATTGCGGTTGATCCTAATCAACCGTCATGAGCAACACAATGCAGGAAGTGGGTTTGAACATGAGAAATTGAATCTACCTTTGAATGCCGGCCCTTCGCCGACCAACTAATGGGCATGCGCAAGATCAACTGGGCACGCGCAAGATTTACTGGGCATGCGCAGCTTATTCTATTGGCCTATAATGCTAAGGTTTCGCTGTGTGCAACAGATTGTATGAAATTGATGATGAGGAAGTACATGTACATGTATTGTAACTATCGCCCTTGAACATGAAACATTGTAAACAATATAAAAAAAACAACATGATTAACAACGACACCCTCAGTACAGAAAATACCGTCTCAGTTGACAGGCATCCAGATTACAGGGAGTCGTTGCCAATACTGTCTTATAGTAACTTGAGGCCTGTTGGCATAACTTTATTATTGGGAACTGAAGATGGACATGCAGAGCCATTTGGCATTTGGTAGCAGAATGCGCATGTGAGCAGCAAGCAACAAATACAGGGTATTATCTGCAGATCGGCGCCAATGAAATGGTTACATGTATGCCGGAGGATTTTTCACTTTTTTATGAATCTAGTGAGGGGAGATAAGGCTCAGATGAGGACAGCTCTGGGCCGACCGCACAGAAAATCCGATAGCGCTACCGGCATTTGGTTATAACACATTTTCCCATTAACTAAACCGCCGATGGGCACCGAAAGCACTGTCAGACTTCCTGTGCAGTCGGCCCAGTACAGTCAACTCTCGTTATACCGCCCATCATTATACCACCACAGACAATTGACTTTCTCGCTTGAAGGCATTTCAACATTGGCAGCAACAATACACTCGTTGCACCGCCACTGGCAGTACAACGAGAGTTGACTGTACTATTGTGGATTACTTTTTATTGGCCCACAACATGGTCACAAATCGCACAAAATTGGGAAAGCCGGTACCTTTACAGTACCCTCCTCTGATGTCATCAGAAGGCCCCGATATCCCACAAAGTATCCCATTCTCACACACAAATAACGGCTTAATGGAGGGCGAGACGAGAGCGAGGGGTTGAGGTTGAGAAGAATGTCCCTTTTCCTCATACAGAAAACTCTTTCCTTTAATTTGTTCTTACCGGCAGGAAATCCTGTCAAGTCCAAATACTTCAGTCTAGTGGGTGCCCTCTTCTTCAAGCAGTCCACAAAGTTGGTAACGAGGCTTGTAGTATATTTCATAGCTTTTCTTGTCTTCAAGGCAAGAACATTCCTGTTGTACAGGATTGTCACCGGATCTTTTTCATCGGGTGCAAATTTCTTCAGGACAAGGGACTGCCAAGGCCATTGCGAAAGCAGGACACTGATAGCACGGTCCTTCTCCATGAAGAGTGCTGCCTTCATCATATTCACATAGAGATCATTAGGTATCACATCCAAAGCATTCTTTGTCATTGTACTGTCCTTCACAATGCATTCTGAGCAAATATCAAGGAGAGTTTTCACTCCTGGCAAATTGTCACTGTTAGTAATGTTTGGTGTTGAATTGTCTAAATTTATCGGGTACAGTGCCCCCTTACAATTGCTCAGAAAAGTGCTATCCATTTTAAAGAATGATAATTTTATGGTTATCCATCAGCATCAAAATCTCCTGAATGATGACACTAGAAGAATCGATGTACCCTAGGCTCGGCTGGTAGGAAAAGCAGGCCCTGAAACAAAATGAAAATGTAATTAATGGGGAACCGGCAAACAAAATGAGGCGCTGATCATCAAATCGGTTAAAACGCAGGTGCGCATGCCTTTGCGATTGTTGAACGTCATCAGCCGTCGTGCGTCATTCTGACGTTACAAAATCTGTGTCATTCACAACCCATGACGTCGACCATTCGCCTGTCGTTTACGCCAAAATCGTCAACTTTATCGATTAAATTCATCATGTTCCTGCAGAGATTTTTGCTCAAAAGCCATAAGATATATTTTAGCACTTCTGTACTTAATGATAGAAAATTAAAATCAGAAATTGAGTGCAATGTTTTAGTTATATTTAGCCTAGAAACAGGGTGTGCTATTCAGAATTAATTGGAAAATAATGTTAGCCTCACTTTCAATGACGCAGTTATGACCGAGTTGATAGTCAGCGCCGCATCGCGGATTAGGTCTGCCGGTACAGAATCATGGCGCCTGGATCTTGAGGCCAAATGATTAGATGTACATGCACCGACGGTTCAAATTCAAGCATTCTAGCTCAAATCGTTTGTGTAAAATAGGCATTTTCCATTTTTCACAAAACGCCCCCTAGTTGCCAGAGTAGAAATCGCAGCACACCCAAATTCAAACTAGGCCTCGACCTTAGGGCCATATATACACATGTGCAATACGAAAATGATCCGGCAAAAACTGAAGAAGCAAGAGTGCAGACAAGGCGAAGCCCAAAAATCTGCCAATTTTTCGTTATTTGACCTATTTTCCCATCAAAATTATGTTAAATCTAAAACCCATTATATATATGATGTAACATGATTAGATGTACCTACGATTCCAATTTGAGCATTCTAGCTCAAATAGTTTGCATAAAATAGCCATTTCTCATTTTTTCACAAAACGCCCCCTGGTGGCCATAATAGGAGTCGCAGCACGCCCAAAAATCGAACTTGGCCTAGATCTTGGGGCCATATATACACATATGCAATATGAAAAAGATCCGTCAAAAACTGAAGACGCTAGAGCGCAGACAAGGCAAAGTCCAAATATCGACCAATTTTTCGTTATTTGACCTATTTTCCCATCAAAATTATGTTAAATCAAAAACCTGTTATATATGTGATGTAACATGACTAGATGTACCTACGGTTCAAATTTGAGCATTCTAGCTCAAATTGTTTGCGCAAAATAGCCATTTTTCGTTTTTCACAAAACGCCCCCTAGTGGCCATAATAGGAGTCGCAGCACGCCCAAAATCGAACTTGGCCTAGATCTTGGGGCCATACACACATATGCAATATGAAAACGATCCATCAAAAATAGTGCCAATGGCACAGTGCCCGCTTGGTGAAGTGGGAATCATAGTACCTAAACCTTCAGGCCATATATGTACATATTCAATATGAATATATTCATTCGAAAACTGAAGACGCTAGGAGTGCACAGAAAGGCGAAGCAAAAATATTGGCCCATTTTTCGTTATTTGACCTATTTTCCCATCAAAATTAGGTTAAATCAAAAACCCATTACCGTAGATATATGCAGGGCTCTCACTGGAGTTTTCAGTAGAAGGGTCAGAGACTTCTGTGTATTTTTTTTCTGGGGTCAGCCCTCAGAAGTCAGGGGTCAACCATGGTCAATTCACAACATTGGGTGAATTTTCGTGCGTCACACTGACTCCTGCTGGTTTTTATTGTGCATCAGACTATGAACTTTGTGCGTATTTGACCCGAGACCTCGGGTCATTGAGAGCCCTGATATATGATGTAACACGATAAAGATGTATCTATGGTTCAAATTTGAGCATCCTAGCTCAGATCGTTAGCGTAAAAGAGCCATTTTTCATTTTTTCACAAAACGCCCCCTAGTGGCCATAGTGGGAATTGCAGCACGCCCAAAATCGAACTTGGTCTAGATCTTGGGGCCATATATACATGTACAATCTCGGTCATAAGTTATTAACCAGTGGATATTTGTGAATTACTCCGTGATCCCCCAATATTTTTTCACCAGTTTTTCACGCATGCTAGCTGGATTATTTGTCCATCATTTAGCATTATGATTTTTTTGATCAGTTGACTGACTTGGGTTTTACCGTTGTTCGAAGTTCGCCGGTCAGAATGAGATTTTCGAAAACTCCGCAAAACCTGAAAGTTTTTGCCTGTAAAATCTTCGAGTGTTTGCATAGATGGATATCAGCATCAAAAAATTTCAAAATACAATGTATTTGATTTTTCAACCTAAAAATGGCAATTTTGTTGGGATTTTTGCAGTGTGCTTTGAAGTCAAGTGAACAGCACTCTGAGATAACCCCTCAAGCTTTACTAGGTTCTTGTTGACAAAAACCCAGTCAGGTTTTTCATGTGGTCAGGCATTTTATGGGCCAATTTGCATTCATTGATCATGTTGAATAGGGCCTGGTCAGATTTGGGTCTATTGGTTTCCAGAGTCCATCAGTTTCATAATCGACATCTGATTGAATGGTTGAAACTGATCTGCATTCATCTTTTAGGAACAGNCACGCACGCACGCACGTACGCACGACAGACCACCACTAAGGCATCTAAGCACAGCATAAGCCCTTTTGGCCTTCGGCCAAGCGGGCTAAAAACAAGGAAGACCGCCCCATTGATGGGGCGGTCTTAATCATTGGCCTGTCGATTTCACACCTGGGTCCAAGACCAGGAATTGAACCCCAGAGGTGACAGGCGCCGATGTTTCAACTGCGCCTCTCTGACAGCTACCAACAGCCCAACAGGCCAAAGCCTGTTTCTGTGAATGTCCACAGATTTTTAGTGCGTACTTTCCAATAATAAGTAGTAATATAGAAAATAGAGAAAAATGCATATTTGGTCACTTGAGTTACCTTATCATTTAATGATGTGTGGAGTTTTGTAAAGGGACCTTTCACATTTTCTGGTAATTTCGCAAGTACCTTCACACGAGTCTGTAAAGTAGATAAAATGCACATGTAGGTAATAATTTCTACTGAGGTATTTTGGGCACATTTTGTGGCTAATTTGGCACAGCTATTTTAGGCACTACCGTTTAATGGTCTAGCCAGCTGGAAAGCCAAGCTGTTAAGGAAAAAAGTGGTCTTTTCAAAATTCACACAGCTGGAAAGCCAAGCTGTTAAGGAAAAAAGTGGTCTTTTCAAAATTCACACACTACTGCCATGAAAATTTCCCGGTTCACAGTACATCATCAACAAGGAGATTACTGGTTTATCAAGCTTACCTCTGCGTTCACTGCAGATTCACCTGCGGTGGACATCATATGCTCCATAGCGATGGCAGAGAAGCAGTGGTTGACAATGTCTGTACAGATTGTCTTGAGGAGATAACGACTGAGGTGGGCTTGGGTGTCATCTGAATGTGAGAGGAAAAGATAGAGTCATTGATAAACCACTTTGATCACACAGTGAGCTAGGAATTTTTTGCAAATTTTTGTGGCGTACTTGACACATGTTGTTACTACACATCCTCGTGTGGTGTTATTCGGAGCATATGGTCCATAAAACCTGGCGTCCACTAGAGCGCGGACAAGACACGGAATGCAAAATTAGTAAATCCGCATTCATTCAGCAACCTCTCCGCATATCTTTGAAAGATTCCGTTCGCTGTCTTTATCATACCTAAACATTTCCTGGCATTTCTGCACTTTCGGGAGAGGGCAAAATGCCCAATAGTCATTGATGCGGAAAGAATGCGGAAACGACACAATTTGCTTCCGCAACCCTTCCTAATTTGTCGGCGCTCAAGTGGACGCCACCCATTACGAAACTCATATTTCAAAGAAAAACGACCCAAGGGCCTGGTGCTCAAGAGGGGTAGATCTATACAAAGTTACAAGTCAATAGCGTCAATGATCACAAAAAATGCCCTGCTACAGTGCTAGCTAACAGACCACAATAACAATGGACACCCACCACTATCAGAGTTCAAAAAAATTTCATCACATGAAGTTACTAAAGGTATTGTATCCTACGGCATCACATTTCCAACAGAAGGCACAAAGAACGACACACAAAATGATATACAAGGAAACATCGTCTCCAAAACTCGCAAATTTTCGACCCCAACATTTCCTTGAATGTATATCTACGGCATCAGATGAACTTTTTCAATTTTTGTTGTTATAAATCAAGATTCAATGGAGACAACACACTTACCATTGAATGATTTCAATCCTTTTTCAAACAATTTCACATTTGTCCATAGTCCATTAATCTTATCCTGGAGTTCGCCGTGGGTCTTCTTCCTGCCCGACCCTGATGCCGTACCCGATGCCTGTAGGAACACTGATTTGACAACCTGCTGAAATTCTCGTTGAAGCGGTCGATGCAGTTGGGATGCTATCTCAGCCAGAAATTCAGGAGGGCATTCTGAGATATTCTTTTCTAATTCAATTTCAATTTCTTCAACCTGTGTATAGATGAGATCAAACTTCGTAATTAGGTCATTGCCATGGATAATTCGCGCATGCGCATTTTGCCGTTTTCCCTGGTCCAAGCCGGAAGTCGATGTTTTAATGGCTTTCAACGAAGGATTTGCCGGTGGGTCGCACATTTTGCCGTTTTCTGTGGGCTTTTCGCCCAGCTTTGTGTTTATAAGTGTGTGGGTCCTCGAGATAATCACTTGGTGCTCCTGAAAATCGTTACCATCATGAAAATCGGGTGAGATTTACCGAAAAATTCGCCCAGGTTTGGTCTCCGAATGGACAATGAAATGGTCCATGGACCATGTGCTCACCGGGTTGGACAAAATAGTCTAATGACAGAGGGAGATACATATCAGTTATGAGCAATCTGGGTCAAGTCATTCCCGTGTAGGACTTGGATGATTTTTGGGTTTATGCCACCTGGCGACCATATTGGATGTCCGATTGGACCGGAACTTCACATGCACATGAAGGTCATCTGCAGGGGCCACATAGCACATTGGAGCGCTTTAGGTCCAAGTCGTTCCGGAGTTACAGCACTTTGATGATTTTCAGGTTACGCCACCTGGCGGCCATATTGGATGTCCAATCGGGCCGAAACTTCACATGC
>NMRB01000663.1:84779-98018 GCA_002633025.1 Notospermus geniculatus | reverse complement strand
ACCCTTGACAGGCTTGAGGGAACAAATGTTCACACGATTCAGGTGCTAGGTAAACTCCCCAATGAAAAAGTCAAATGGACTTACCATAATATCAACCCAGGAGGCAGTTCTCAGTGCCTCATCTACAGTTGCCTCCACCTGATCAGAAATAACTGGGCCAACGCAACATGACTGCAGGTAAATAAGGGATTCCCCCTTGAAATGTTTCTTGACATAGCTTTTGGGATCACTGATACCAAGTCGACTCAGGGCATCATATTCTAAAAAGAAGGAACATTTTCAACTGAGTATTGGAAGATATACGTGTGTATGCACAAGTAAACATTTTGGCCGTGCGTAATTAATTCTATGTTTCGCGTCCCGCGCGCGCGCCTATTTCTGACTGTTGTCTGCTAATAGAAATGCATTGCGCATCCATTTTCCGAGATTCTCAAAATTCCCAACACAACTATCGGTAAAAAAATAGGCCCAATAAGTGTTAAAATACCTCCTGAGAAAGCTGTAGTTCCTATCCGTGCTCACAAAACCAGGATGCTGACAGATTAAAACAAAGTTGCAACAGATAGAGCTCTTGTTTCATGGTCAGGATGCCTCAATTTTTCATCTTAAATCCATTCAAAATCCCCCCAGGATATCAATCTGTGTGACATGTACTGTATTGATTTGTGTTTCAGCCCGTGTTAAAAATAATGCAGTTTGTGTTGTGTTTGGAGCGTGCGCGCACCAATTTTAGGTGACGGTGGGACACGAAACATAGAATTAATTACGCATGGCCTTTTTGAGAGATAAAAACATGAGGCCAATGAATCATCATGAAAAGTGAGCATCATGTACATCCTGAGAATCTCATGTCACTTATGGTCATACACCTGGTGAGCTCTTAAATAGCCATGAAATGTGCCAACTAAACAGTGGAATTTTGCACTTAGACCTCTGTGATCTTGAAAAGTGGACCAAATCAAAAATCCGGGATTTAAAAGATGCTGTCTCATCACAGGAACCAAACATAAAAATTTCATGGTTCTAGCTAGCACCATTCAAGAAATATGGCCAAAAGGTTTTCACAAAGCGCCCCCTACAGGCCAGAATGTAAAACTAGCAGCATTAACTTTTGGTCCAGAGATAGTTTTTACCATAGGGATCCTGTACACCAAATTTCAAGTTTCTAGCGGTTTAGAAACATGAGAAACATGCCAGCCTTAGACAATGGACAACAGGCCATCAGAAAAGCTCACCTCACAGAGGTGAGCTAAAAACTGGTGTCCATTTATTTCTGTCCATGAGTGTACGTAGGGTACACACATTGAATGATAATCCACAAGGAGCTTACCTAAGTAACCATTTTGTTTGTAAAATGAATCCACCCACTGACTTTGTGACTTAGTGTAAATATCAGGAATGTACAGAGATTTCTCTCGACGTCCTCCACTAATACTACCCGCGAGGAAGCCTGTTGCAATCAGATCTTCAACAATCCCTGAAAGATAAACACAGCAATGCTTTAGCTACCATCTCCAGGATTCATAATAGGCCCGTAGCTAGCATAGGGCCGGGGGGAACAGATACCCCCAAGCAAATTGTGCAAAAAAAAATTTTCTGCAAAATCAAATGGGACAAAAGATCATTATTGTTCATGTCTCAGAGTGAACTTGACCTCAAATCGTATCTTAATCCATGTAAGAACCGCCCCGTTGTATCCCCTGCACTCGTGATTTTGGGGGCCTTTTCGCGGAAAAAGCCACAGGTCTTATGCCAGAAAATATGGTAACAGTGGAAAGCACTTGAATATAAAAGCCTAGCATTTCTATTATTATTATTATTACATTATTATTACAAGACACACACATAGTGACATAATCAGTAATGGTAGCTACTTACGGAAGAAAAGCTTTTCTTGCAACTTAAATTGGTGAATGATGTTGGTCAAAATGGCTGGTCTGAAAAACAATACCAGGAGATTAATTCTGAAATAAATAATCTTGCATTATACAAAAACAACTATTTGTCACTGAAGCTGTCCCCAGCAGACAGCAGAGGATCAGAAGATGGGCTCCAACAAACCAGTTAGAAATGGAGGCTTAGTTGCAAACTTATTATGTGCAGGCTTCAAAGCACCACCATCAAACTAGAGTTGGGCAATTCTTAAGAGCGAAGTGCACATCAAATCCATGGCTGAATGATTTGACAAGAGGCGGCTTGGGAGCGGGTTCGTAAGAACATCAGATCGGACCGAATTGGATCAGATCGGACCGAGTCGGAGCAGAAAGTAACTGAATCGGAATTAATTTACATGCGGTTTGCTGTTTAAAATGCAAGAATCATGAATTAGAATGGCTCAGAAGAGTTTCGGATTGTTCTAGAGTTTCGGATTGTAAAGTTCCAGCCTGAAGAAGACCCCGGTTGGGGTCGAAAATTCGCAAACACTCTGGAAATTGCCTTTTTATTTATCATATATTGTGTGTCAATTTTTGTGCTTTTCTTCTCTTTGGCTCAGAAGAAACAAAAATAAAATTCAAATTAACTACTTTACGTTATATTTTGTTAGAACGAATAAAGTTCCAGAGTTAGAATGCAGGACGCAATGAGATCGCCGCTATTAGCAATGCAGGCATGACGTCAGAACCTTTCCTGGTCTCACAACACAGTTTTCGTCAATTTCTTTTTTGTTCACTTGCTAGCGCATACGGTTATAATAGAAGTTTAGCACACCTCTTTTATAAGCGGAGTGCACTACTAAGCACATGAGTAAAGTATGTACATGTAACTGTGTAAAAACAGTTTTGAGTGTACAAAATATTCTTACACGCCAACTGGCATATGAGAAAGACATGACATGGGTATTAGATTACATTACGTTGAAAATTACCTCATGATTGCACAAAGGGCACCCCTGACTCTTGCCTTGTGGCGAGACACGAACTGTTCGGTGAAGATGATGTTGCGATCCGTGTCATCAATCTGACCTTGGATGACAGATCCAAGACGCTCGTCCACCAGCTGAAATGTCAATTTTACATACATACAGTCCCTCATTCATCAACTCCTAGTCAATATGGCACATGTATGACCCTTAATCCAGGAAAAAAGGCAATAGAATACAACAGCAACAGTAAGGATAAGTGCCATACTAGTAAGTCATGTCAGGGCATGAAAATAAGGATTTCCTCTCAGGAGCTATAAACAGCTTCCCACTCCTTGGATTTTTGAAGCTGTGGGAAGCTGTTGGTCTTCCGTCGGAAGCTACACCATTGGTATGCAAATAATTCCAGGGTTCGCATTGATGATTTTTTTAGTGCCCCTTGTATTGAAATTCCTTACATGTACATTAAAAATATCAAGGTGTAGGCCTATTTTATTCCCATCTCAACTTTTCAATGAGTATTACAAAATCCTATTCAACAGGAACTGTACATGCCAAGTTTCAATTCAAATGAACATGACTTAACCTCTTTAAGAAATTCCGCCGGCAAATCATACTGATTCGTCAGTTCAGCAATGGTTAGTTGACCTTGTTCCTGAAGTCGGTCATTGATCTTGGGCCCCCCCCCCCCCCGAGAAAATTTTGAAATTAGAACCCCTCAAATGCATTTTCCAAGCATCTGAGAGCAGATTTAGACCAGTGAAGAGACCCTCTGCACTGGTTTTAACATCATCAGCATTGTCTGCTGCCAGTGCTGGGGGTTGTCCACAGCTGAAGAGTAGGCCTAACAGGATATCACATGTCATGAAGAATTTACTGCTGATACCACTCCCAGGGATCCCAATGTCTCTCTCAACTCCCAAAATAGCCTCCAAAATTTCAAGCAAGCCAAAACTAGGACCATGTGCTAAGTGGTCAGCTGTTGACTCAGATCCCAGAAGTGATGGTAAACATTCAACCACGTGACCACTTCATTCCTAGTTCCTGGTTTCGTTTCAACTAATCACAGATAGGCTTACAAAGGCGCTCGGCATGCCGAAATCAAAGATGGAAGCCACAGGTAACCAATGGGGAAACACAGCTTTTTTGGCAAAATAAACTTTATTATCGCACCCTGTGCGGATTACTTGCTGTGCATGATTGCATGAAAATATTTTTGTCAATCTGAAAAAGTACCCGACGACAACTAGGGCTCTCAGACGGTGAATTTTCGCCGGGTGCCGCCTACTTTTGAGGGCCCTGTGTACATGTATGACAGTGTTATATCTAGGATTTCAGAAGGGCATGGTGCAAACTTTGTGAAAAGGGCACTTCAACCAAGAAAAGGGCACTTTTCATTCGCGACACTTACTACCGGAATTTGAGAAGCTTGTCAGGGCAAAACGGCAAGGACCTGCACACTTCCGCCGAAATCTCAACCATAACCTCGGTCTGAAACTGAATGATGTGACGCAGACAACCCCGCGACACGGACTTGGTAGACGTTGCATTAGAGTTGACCATTGCTGACATACATGTACGGATGGTGCCACGTCACCTGGTTTCAGATCGAGGTTCAGGGCTTTAGATAATTTTGGAGGGCAAAGAGTATCATACTCTTCTACCAGAATTTGAAGAGTATTTTCACTCTCCAAAGGATAATTGCAAACTGATAAATCTCAAGGAGTATTTCACCCTTTCAGTTCTGTGGTTCTGGAATGGAGTCCGAGTATTTTGAGATTTCAAGGAGTATTTTAAGCAAATACTCCTCTTTTAAGCCCTGAGTTATGGCTGAGATTTCGGCAAAGTGTGCGTGTGCTAGGTCTGCAAATTTGAGAATCAACAGGGTGTACAAACCTCTTTAAGAAATTCCGCCGGCAAATCATACTGATTCGTCAGTTCAGCAATGGTTAGTTGACCTTGTTCCTGAAGTCGGTCATTGATCTCCTCTGCTAGCTTATCCGAGTAAGTCTGGTCGATCAGTTGTCCAAGGACAAGCTTAAGGCTTCTGTCGCTTTTGACTATTTCATTGACTTTACTCTCAATGTGGCTGAAATCAACATTGATGGCTTGCTGGAGGTCAACAAGATTGATTCGGCCTGAAAAATGGAGTGGAAAATTGCTTTCAATCAAAAATCAAAAGTATCCCCTGACTTCTCTCATTTTATTTGATTGCTAAAACATTTGCCATAACTCACAAACAGATTCATTTCAAGATACCGTATGCATAAATATATTTGCGGCCAAAATATTCCGCGATTGGCGTGTCAATGTATCATTTCGGGTGTAATAATCTTGCAATAGGGCCTACTTGTATGAGCCTAAAATTGGTATTTTTCAAAACCCCGTTTTTTTGTCGTGAATGAAAAACTTCCACTACGACAGTCCACCATTGTGTACCGGTATCCCATGCTGCCTTTCGCCAAGCTTGGCGCTGGCAGAAAACTGTCAAATATCAACGTACTGTGGTAGGTTTATTTGGAAAAAAATATTATCGTACAATTAACTTCGCGGTATGAGTGGCAGTTTCGCGATTTTCGTGAATATACACTATTTAGGCATGGTTGGTAGTACTTAGGCAGGCATTTGAATCCCAAAAGCTGTTACTTGAAGTGCAGTCAACAGACGTGATTTCAGTCCAGGAAATGTCCTTTAAAAGAAACACTTCTTCCAATGGACTCGCCCCACTTCCAGTTACATTTGTATTTTCTGCCAGTCTGACTTCGGAAAAGTCAGGGCTTTGGAATTCAGAGGGTAAAAATTTGGAATTGAAATCGGGATGTCAATGAGAAGCGCTCCCCTCCTCGGACTTGTCACTTAGGGAGGGTGGGACCATTGAGACTCTCAGGATGCCATTTTCGGACTCCCAGTCCAAATTTGGAAACTTTTCTTTTCAAGGACATTTCCAGGACAGATTTCATCACTCTCAGTATGTACATGTATTCAAGAGATAAGAAGGAATGGGGGAATTTACCTCCTTTGATGACTAACTCTTCCCGAATTTCCTTTGTGATTTCCTGCGGTGTAAGATACTCTTTCCCATCAGTCGTATAGACAACATCAAGTAGTTTGAAATCCAGTAGCTTGTTTACAATTTCAACACAGTTCCTGTCAGATAGTCTGAAAAGAGTTGATTGGAGAATAAGGGGACGATCCACTGTTGCGATTTCGGCTTGAGACGGGGTTGCGATCCCTTACGATCACCTTATAACGTGTGGGCCTATAAGGACTTCCGATTGCCATAAAGGTGATCGCAAGGGAACGCAACCCCGTCTCAAGCCAAAATCGCAACAGTGGATCACCTGCTTCAGTCTTCATAGATGTACGTGTGCATTCTCGACTGGCTCATGCATGTCATGCAGGATATGGTCTCATTCCCTGGTCATGCTGGTGTTAGGCCAAGTAAATGAAATGGTCCATGGACCATGTGCTCACCGGGTTGGACATAATAGTCTAATGACAGAGGGAGGTACATATCAGTTATGAGCAATCTGGGTCAAGTCATTCCCGAGTAGGACTTTGATGATTTTTGGGTTAATGCCACCTGGCGGCCATATTGGATGTCCGATTGGGCCGGAACTTCACATGCACATGAAGGTCATCTGCAGGGGCCACATAACTAACACATTGGAGCGCTTTAGGTCCAAGTCGTTCATGAGTTACAGCACTTTGATGATTTTCAGGTTACGCCACCTGGCGGCCATATTGGATGTCCGATCGGGCCGCAACTTCACATGCACATAAAGGTCATCTGCACGGGGCCACATAGCACATTGGAGCGCTTACTTGATTTTCAGGTTACGCCACCTAACGGCCATACTGGATGTCCAATCGGGCCGAAACTTTCTATTTTTAAAGGTACCCCTCCAATGCAAACGCAAGATATGAAGTCGCTCGGTGAAATAATGACAAACTGTGGCAGGTTCGTCACTTTTGTCGAACTCTGACCTCTGTGACCATGAAAAGTAGGTCAAATCAAAAACTCGTTATATATGTTATGCATCCTTATTAGCTACACCTATGATAAAAATTTGGAGATGATCTAGTCATTAGTTCAGGAGTTATTGCATTTTTTGTGTTTTTAGTTTCCGCCACCTGGTGGCCAAGCTGAGAGTCGAATCGGACCGAAACTTGCTGTGGTGGGTCATCTGACCTAGAGGTATATATGCACCAAGTTTCAGATCAATAGCTCCAGCGGTTACGAAACGTGCCCTGCTAACGGACAACGGACGTAGTGAACTTTTGGCTGTTGTGCATCTATCGTCTTGTGCACCAATTTTCTTGTGCACCTGTGACGCCTTGTGCACCTTCACTTGTGCACCTGTGGCACCTTGTGCACCATGAAAAAGTTGCCTTGTGCATCAAAAAAGTTGCCTTGTGGATCAAAAAGTGTCTTGCCTTGTGGATCAACAAAGACCCGGAGGACAAATTTTCGATGGATAGTTAATGCCTGTGCACCCACTTTTGAGACATGAATCAGAAGGCTCTCTAATAGTTGTTTCTGATAGCCATTTTGTGCACCTGGGCGCACAAGGAAAATCTGAATCAGAACGACCTCGCATAGGGTAAAATCGATGCACAACCACCTCGTGTTAAACACGACGACGGACGATGACGCCGTCCGACGACGGACGCACAACCATTGTAAGCTCACCACAGTGAGCTAAAAAGTACTAAAGTATCTCCTTTTCCCAAAATTTAGCACACGCGTCATGGTTAACACTCAAAATGCAATTTTGCATGGTGCTCAAAATGAGATCCCTGTTCTCCAAATCACAGCTTTTTAAAAAATATTGAGTTGAGAACCGAGCGCCAAATTCGGCATTATTGGTTCTATAGACAATATTGGGCGATTTTAATGTAATGCAGGAGGAAACCGGAGTGCCCGGAGAAAACCTGCGCTGTCAGAGAGAGTCGCCCTCTCTATCACGTGAGACACGGACCCGACTGGGAATCGAACCCGCGACCTCAGAGGTGACAGGCGCCGATGTTTCCATTGCGCCACTCTGACAGCCCATCACAGCTTGGCACACCACGGGTCCATTAATACTCCCACCCATATCTCTACCTTTGAGCACCGCATGCTATCAATATCATGCCTCATTCAAATCATGAAATTCTATTCAAAACGTCAAATCTAAGTTTTATACCAAAGTGCCAAACTTGTAAATTTATGTCAAGAAGTGGTGTCTCCAAAAGCAGGCATGGAAATAGTTTTGATCAAGTTTGCACTGCACATCATATTCTATGAAGTACAGAGATAATAATAATAATAATAATGGCGAGTTCTTATATAGCGCTTCATAGCGTATTACGCTCTCTAAGCGCTTCACACATTATTACCCCAGCCTATGATTCAGAAACCTTTCTGTAGAAACCAAAGGGCAGCCACAATATAGCGCACACGATGGACATTTCAGGCCAGTTGAGAGTTACAGAGTGGCACGGCTGGGGATCGAACCCACGATCTTCCGATCACGAGTCCTCAGCCCTAACCATTATGCCACCGCGCTCCCCAAAGATTCTGAATATGCCCAAAGTACAAAGTCAGCATGCACCACTTATGTAATATGTGATAAAACAATGACCCACTTTTGTGCAAATGTACAGGTCTACTCGTACAAGTATCTGGTACAAACAAACCACCAAAATGTTGTTAGGTCTTTAATGTACATGATGCTACCCTTCAACTTGGCTGTATCACAGCAGAAAGGCAAACAAGAGGCCCATGGGCCTTGCGCTCAGCTGACTTTGTAATAGTTGTTTGGAGTGGTGACTGCAGTGGGCAATTGTTTCCAAGCTGGAGAAGACATTCTGTGTAAATTTGTTGTTTATTGAGTCTGGAGGATTACGAGAGAATGATGCTTCTTATCAGGTAACTGTTAACCAGAATTAACACAGGAAATGTGCAACACTCAGTGACATTACACCAGACTCAACACTGGAAACGTGCAACACTCAGAGGTGTTACACCAGAATCAACAATGAAAATGTGCAACACTCAGAGATATTACACTGAGAATTAACACTGGAAATGTGCAAGACTCACAGATGTTTCACCAGAATCAGCAATTTGCAACCAACTTGTAGGCCTACCGATGACATGTTGGCATATAATACAACAATGAAATGGCCAGGGCCATTGTGCTCACCTCTGTGATAAGTCTCTGTGGTAAAGTAAAACTGGGACACTCATGGTGAATGATGAAGAATCAGTACAGATAAGATAAAGCTGAACACACTGAAGTATTTTATCTGATCAATAATTAATCAATGACATAAACTCAGTCGATGACTGTCTGTGTCAAAAATTCTATTTTTCAAGATGGCCACCTGCCGGCCATATTTGAAGTTTGTTGGAACTGAAATCTTAGCATAAATGTAGAGGATACTTACACAGATATTCAGGCAACATAAAACTATATTAACCTTTACTAATGATTAGATATGAGCCGAAGCAAATTTTTCAAGATGGCTGACTGGCGGCCATATTTGACGTCCATTCTAACCAAAATTTGCCATACGTGTAGAAGGTACCTAGATACGTGTTGTGGCAAGGCTATAGCATCCACCTTACTCATTACTTGTGAGATATGGGTCAAAGTCCTTTTTTCAAGATGGCTTCCTCTGGTGGCCATATTTAAAGTCCGATTGGGTTGAAATTTGGTGCACTTGTAGAGGGTGATTAGATATATCTTCACACCAAACCAAAACACTCTATGTCAAATAGCAATGAAATGTGCCACCAAACAGTGAATTTTTAACTTTGACCTCTGTGACCTTGAAAAGTGGGTCAAATCAAAAACCCGGGATTTATGTGATGAAACCTCATCAGAGGAACCCACCATAAAAGTTTCGTGGTTCTAGCTAGCAGTGTTCAGGAGATATGGCCAAAAGAAGGTTTTCACAAAGTGCCCCCTACAGACCAGAATGTAAAACTGGCAGCGCTAAGTTTCGGTCCAGAGATAGTTTTTACCATAGGCTACCTGTACACCACATTTCAAGTTTCTAGCCCAAGCGGTTTAGAAACGTGCCAGCCTGGTTAACGACGACGGACGACGGACGATGCACTGTAAGAAAAGCTCACCTCACAGAGGTGAGCTAAAAAGGGACGATGAAGGCCCGTAAAAGCACCCCTTGACAAGATGCCTACGGGTCCTTTTGTCATTGTGTTGCATGTGGTTGAGGCCAAGGTCTCAGCGGCCCCCCTGAATAATTGCAGTTGTTCTCATTCAGTCACAGCAGGACAACAACATTGCATCAGATTCACACATGCAACAGGAGTCTTTCAGCCTGGCCTTGGCTTGGGTATGAGATTCCAGTTGCATATTACCAGTCCAGTGGCAGGCAGTGCAGTTGCACCTATCTTTGTATTCTAAAATACCACACTTGGTTAATTAGCAACTGTATAAAGCATGAAAGTGAAGATTTCACTGTATAAGATGAGCAGTCAGTGTTGTCTCTGCAAAAAACCTGAAAACCATGTGATCCACTGTGCAAGAAGGCTGTTCTTACAATTTCCTGCAAGCAGAAATCTACACAAGTAGCCTACTGTGATGTCATCAAATCCACAACACAAAATGGTGACATCATCAACATGATCAAGGACATTCACTGAGCATGTTCAAGTGCTGGGGGGAAATTCAAAAATGAAATGGCCAGGGCCATTGTGCTCACCTCTGTGGTAAGTCTTTGAAGGATCAGTACAGATACGACAAAGCTGAACACACCAAGAAGTATTTTTATAATTTTATGATCTGATCAGTATTATCAGTTCAATGACATTAAACTCAGGTGATGGCACCCAGGAGTACAATTTCTGAACACAAGTGGTATTTGTGAACAAACTGCTTTCCTGTCTAGGTCACAGATGTCAAAAATTCTACTTTTCAAGATGTGGCCACATGTGACGTTCATTGGGGCTGAAATTTTTGCAGGAATGTACAGGATACTTGCATAGATATTTAGACAACATTGAAACATCATAACATTTACTACTGATGAGATATGGCCAAAGTCAATTTTTCAAGATGGCTGCCTGCCATCCTAGCTACCACTATTTATGAGGTGTTGGTCGAAGTCCATTTTTCAAGATGGCTCCCTGGCAGCCATATTTGATGTCGAATCTGACTGAAATTTACTATATATTTATATGGTACGTCGATACATATTTTGACAAGGTTAAAACATCCTACATGTACCTAACTCCTATTTATAAAATGTGAGTCAACGTCCATTTTCCAAGATGGCTTATTCCTGGCGGCCATATTTGAAGCCCGATTGGGTTGAAATTTGGTGCACTTGTGCAGAGTGCCTAGATATCTTCACACCAAATCACAACATTCTATTCTATGTCAAATAGCCATGAAATGTGCCACCAAACAGTCAATTTTGAACTTTGACCTCTGTGACCTTGAAAAGTCGGTCAAATCAAAAACCCGGGATTTATGTGATGTAGTCTCATCAGAGGAACCCACCATAAAAGTTTCGTGGTTCTAGCCAACAGCGTTCAGGAGATATGGCCAAAAGAAAGTCACAAAGCGCCCCCTACAGGCCAGAGTGTACAAGCAGCAGCGCTAAGTTTCGGTCCAGAGATAGTTTTTACCATAGGGTTCCTCAGGGTTCTGCCCAGGACTGAATGAGTTCCGGACGGAACGGGGGGTGTGGGGGTCCACCCCCAGAAAAATTTTAAAACTAGACTTGCTGAAATGCGATTTCCTGGCACTTGAGAGTCGAAATAATGAGCTTCTTTATCAATAAAAGCATCCTCGTTTGGCGTCAAATGACCCCGATCCACTCTACTGCAAAAGTATCCCGCCGTTTTTGTCGTTGGTCAGAACTGTGTCAGGAAGCCCCGCCGAGGGAAGCACATTTTGTGAATGGCGGGAACAGAAAGGAAATTCGGCAAGTGATTATAGTGTGCGTTGCGGGCATCTCTCTTGGTACACTTCGTTAGTTCGCCAGATCACTCGCTCAATCTGCTAAAATTATTATGATGATAACCACACCATTCAGATCGATCATAGGCACAAATACGAGATTACTTTCTCTTATGATGATTTTATTGAAGTTCTACACATTTTTATTCAACATTTTTTTTTAAAATCGTGCTGGTCGGAAAATACTCCTTTTGGGCTGAGTGCCGGTCGGCATTTGTGCGTCCTGGACGGGGCAGTCCGGCGCCGACCAGCATCGGCAGAACCCTGGTTCCTGTACGCCAAATTTCAAGTAACCCAAGTGGTTTAGAAACGTGCCACCCCTGTTAACAACGATGGACGACGACGACGACGGACGACACACCATGGGAGAAGCTCACCTCACAGAGGTGTGCTAAAAACCCATGTTTTTGATTTATGCAGATTACACCCCCTGGTGGAAAACTTTTGAACAATTTGCCGCTACTGGAGGTGAGGAAAATAATAAGCAACACAATATATCAGTTAGTTTGATTTGTTTTCTCTGGACTGAGTAATGAGGATTTTTCATTTTATGGAATACGCCCCCTGGAGAGCAGAATGTAGGTCAAATCGCGGAAATTTTTGGTTCTGTTTCGAGCCCTCCCTAGGGCCTAACACTCCGCCAAATTTCAGGGCCCTGGGCCTTGCGGTTGCAAAACGTGCCAGTTTAAAGACTACAGACAGACAGACACACACACACAGACGGACGCCACTCAGTATATATGAATAGCTCTGCTGACCTATGAATAGCTCTGCTGACCTTTGGTCAGCTGAGCTAAAAATCAACCATGAAGTTGTTGATTTTAGGGGAATTCCAGACACTAATTGGAGGCAGCCATGTTGGAACTACTTTTCACCCAGTTCTGAAAATAGTTGTTCTAAAAACTGCCACACAATCACATACAATGCATACATGTATGCATGGCGGGTTAATGCCAGTAAGCAGCATTCTCGCCAAGGGACTTTGACGTGGCGCAGCACCACGTTGTTTGACAAGGCCGCCACGCTGCCATGGAAGCAAGCTGGTCCCCGCCACGTTCATAAAATCGCCGCCACACTGATAAAATTGTGCGCCACGCCGAAAATGTTACGTTATACTATAAATAAAACAGGTTTTAAACATCAATGTTCATCCTCCGTCCAGCTGACATCACCTGCTTTTCGATATATATACAATAACCAACCAGCTGGGTAGTTAAATGAAGCCCCGAACATAGTTTCCTGGCCGGTGACGCTGACAGCTGGTCGCCATTTCTCACTCTCTGCCAATATGAACGCACATCCAAATAAAAGTTCGATTATGTTGATCTGGCCAAAGCAGACAATTCTACTTTCCCGCCGCATGACTCAGACTGGCTTGTTGCCAATGACAACAAGTCATCT
>NMRB01000663.1:65503-78894 GCA_002633025.1 Notospermus geniculatus | reverse complement strand
TTTTTCTCGATAAGTATGAAAATCGATTAGAGAAAAGTGATTTCTTTGTTACATTGTTTTCCACTGAATAAACCCTATAACGTTGACTGGCGAGATTCATAGCATTTAAGTAAGCACAGGTGTCAGTCTTTCTGTTCCATGAATCATGACTTAACCTTGGGTGCCAACAATGCGAAAATAGCGTCCTTCATTGTTGTGCGTGGTGTAACAAAAAGACGTCAAATCCGCGTTTGGTGAAATAACTTGTGTTCTAAAACTCATAGGAAGCTAGTTTTAACGGCTATCCCTATGTTTTCGGGTGCCACCAATCGAATGGCGATATTGTGTATGACGTCAATCGGCCGCCATATTGGATTCAAGATGGCCGCCATTCCACGGCGCTCAGATGTTTCTTCCTTTATAACTCCTGTTCTAATACAGCTAAGAAACTAATTCTAACGGCTTTTCCTATGTTTATGGGAATGACCAATCGAATGGCGGTATTGGGTATGACGTCAATCGGCCGCCATATTGGATTCAAGATGGCCGCCATTCCACGCCCTTCGGATGGTTTTCCATAACTCCTGTTCTAATACAGCTAAGAAGCGAATTCTAACGGCTTTTCCCATGTTTATTGGCACGACCAATCGAATGGCGGTATTGGGTAGGACGTCAATCGGCCGCCATATTAGATTTCAAGATGGCCGCCAGTCCATTGTCCCTTCATAAATCGAGTTGAATGGACAGCTTGAGTGGCAGGGGCCGCCAAGTTTGGTACATGTATTTGGTTTAATTCTCATTTTCTTCTTTCCCCTTATTACAAATTTTCCTACCAGGTTAGTGGCATGTGGCCGCTGAGTCTGGTTTTAGACCTAGTTCTCCTATTGCCCATTCCCTATTCCATACATTGGCCATTGAGTGGTAGCTCCATTTGCTCTTACTTTTTTCATTCCATACTTATACTCATTATAAACAAGAGGAAAATGTCATACGGTCATACGGAGATATTCCAAATTATCAAGTTTGACCTTGACCTTGATCTCTGATCATCAAGGTCATTGCATAATCGAAATGGGCAGCCTCAATAACCTTAGTGTGGGTGATATCATGTCTCTATCTCTATCACGGGCATAGATATTTCAAGTTCTCAAGTTTGACCTTGACTTTTGATCGTCAAGGTCACTGTATAATCGAAATGGGCATCCTCAATAACATAAGTATGGGTGATATCATGCATGTACCTGTACCACAGGAAGAGATACTTCAAGTTATCAAGTTTGACGTTGACCTTGACCTCTGATCATCAAGGTCATTGCATAATCGAAATAGGCAGTCTCAATAACCTAAGTATGGGTGATGTTATGTCTCTATCGCTATCACGGGCATAGATATTTCAAATTTGCAAGTTTGACCTTGACCTTTGATCGTCAAGGTCATTGCATAATCGAAATGGGCATCCTCAGTAACCTAAGTATGGGTGATATCATGCCTCTATCTCTAACACAGGCAGAGATATTTCAAACTATCAAGTTCGATATATCAAAATCTCATGATATTTCAATCACCCGGACACGTGGGGCTGATAATTTTAACATAGTCCAGTCCTTGGATAAGCAGGCATAAACTAAGACTTGTTTCATGTTGCTCAGTTGACAATATGGCAAGTTATCGCAAAATACCAAATTTGTGATATCGATATCACCATAACCCCAACATCTCAGATCAAAAGTAATCAGTCCATTGGATTCCTAGGGTATGAAAACCTAAGAGTAGAACCTATTTCCATTGCTCTAGGTGTTAAAGGAGCTGAGTTATGGCATCAGATAAAAGCGTGACCGAAAAAATATCAAGTCTGATATGTTGATTACATCATGATGGAGGCATCTGATGTTGAAAATGATTAGCTCACTGGATTGCCCAGGTTGACAAACTTAGGGGTAGGATGTGTTGCCAGAGCTGTAGCTGTTGAAGGAGATAAGATATGGAGGCGTGACAGACGGACACACACACACACAGACACACCTAGACACACACACACACACTGACACTGACACCACGACCAAAAACAATATGGTTCCTGATCTTCATGATCGGGAACCATAACAAGATGACATTGTAAATGTCTGATGGTTAATGCTACCATTAGCTTATAGTCATTTTATGAACCAGTCTGATGGTTAATGCTACCATTAGCTTATAGTCATTTTATGAACCAGACTCCTGGAAATGTGACCTACCCCCAGATAACATGACCTGAGCTACAAGATGGTATGAAATTTCAGGTCTCCGATACCTGGTTCATGGTGAAATTGATATATCAAAAGTTGCGATTTTGTCTGTCACACTTCTGTTTTTTCAATAACTTGTCTCCGAGGCCAGGTAGAGCACTAGTAACAAGTTCCTTCCGTATGTTTATGGCCCTTGGCAAGATACTGGAATCAACAAATTTGTTCTCCAGGGTCAGCATCATAATGATATTGATATATCAAATTTGATATTTTGACATATCGGGAGGTCTGCCACAGTAAGCGACTTGAAACTGCTATCATAACACCATCATCCAAGGATGTTGTTGCAACTGAAAGGGGCTGGGCAGAAATGAAGGGTTGTTACAAGTTCGGCATAACTGTTAAACTACTGCTTCGATCTGCCTGAAACTTGCATAGATGATGCTTGGTACTGAGTGATTAACAACTATGATGACACAAAAACAATTGCATTGCTCTTTACTAATTAAATTAGGGAGACAATGCCAGATTTTGGAGGCCTAGAAAGACGAGAAATAGTCATTATTTCACCGCAGAATTTCACCTGGGCCTGTGTCATGTAAAATGCTAACACGTTTGTGTGACGTCTGTTAATTATTTTAATTATTTTCTACAAGAAAATGGTATTTTACATTTTTGGTTGACATGGCCAACACTGCAAGTTGAGCAAGGTTTACATAAAAACAATGTACAAAGCCATTCAAGCAGTCAGAAACTGACCACAGGCCTGGGAATTGGTGATGTCACCCAAAATGACCCATTGAAAATGCACACTTCGATTCCAACCAAAAGGTAGTAGTTTCAGAGTTAGGCCGAACTTGTAACAACCCTTCATTTCTGCCCAGCCCCTTTTCAGTTTGCACCTGCTCGGTCGCATGATATTTGCTGATATCATGGCGAGATTTGATATGCAAATTTGATAAAAGACGAGATAAGTCAGAAACTGGTGATGGTGGTAGCCTAAAACCTTCACTTACACCTTGGTTATCTGGAATGAGCTTTTAGATTAGGCAATGACCTTGAAGGTCAGAGGTCAAGGTCAAGATCAAACAGTTCTAAATGCAAATCTGCTCAGAATTTCAGGAGGAAACTAATTAGAAGCCTGAATTAACCATCTACCATCTAAGTTTAATTAAGGATGCCTTGTAAATGTCTGATGGTTCCCACTTGTTGAAGAGGACCCTACAGGCATGACAGGCAGCCTGCTGGCAGCCATTTTGATGTGCTCAAATCAAATCATCAAGTTTGCCCTTGACCTCTGATCATCAAAGTCATTGCATAATCAAAATGGGCATCCTCAATAACCTAATTAATGGGTGATATCATGCCTCTACCTCTACCATAGGCAGTGATATTTCAAATTATCAAAGTATGACCTTGAATTCTGATCATGAAGGTCATTGCATAGTCGAAATGGGCATCCTCAATAACCTATAGTATGGGTGATATCATGCCTCTACCTTTACCGCAGGCAGAGATGTTTAGAATAATCGAGTTTGATATATCAAAATTTCACGATATTTCCAACACCCGGACACTCATTGAGGCCGAGAGTTTTAACACGGTCCAGTCCTTGGACAAGTAGGCATGAATTAGACTTGTTTCATGTTGCTCAGTTGACAGTGGCAAGTTATCTGAAAATATCAAATTCGTGATATCGATATCACCATGACCCCACATCAAAAGTAATCAGTCCATTCCATTCCTAGGGTATGAAAACATAAGGATAGAACTTATTTCCATTGCTGTAGGTATTGAAGGAGCCGAGTTATGCCATCAGATAAAAGCGTGACGGACAAAATATCAAGTCTGATATGTTGATTACATGTATATCATGATGGAGGCAACTGAGACCGAAACTTATTGGCTCATTGGATTGCCCAGATTGACAAACCTAGGGGTAGGATATGTTTCCAAGGCTGTAGCTGTTCAAGGAGATGAGATATGAAGGTGTGACAGACCGGACACACAGACACACACAGACACACACACACACCTATACGCGTGTTCAAATGGGATGCGATTGGTCAGGCTCCGAAACATGGTGATAGCCGTTGGAAGTAGATTCCTAGCTGTTTTAGAACTCGATTTATGAAGGAATACCATCTTTAGGACAATGGACTGGCCGCCATCTTGAAATCTAATATGGCGGGCGATTGACGTCCTACCCAATACCGTCATTCAATTGGTCGTGCCCAAAAACATAGAGAAAGCCGTTAGAATTAGTTTCTTAGCTGTATTAGAACAGGAGTTATAAATGAAAAACCATCCGAGGGCCGTGGAATGGCGGCCATCTTGAATCCAATATGGCGGCTGATTGACGTCATACCCAATACCGCCATTCGATTCGTCATTCCCATAAACATAGGAAAAGCCGTTAGAATTAGTTTCTTAGCTGTATTAGAACAGAAGTTATAAAGGAAGAAACATCTCAGGGCCGTGAAATGGCGGCCATCTTGAATCCAATATGGCGGCTGATTGACGTCATACACAATATCGCCATTCGTGTCAGGTGTAATACGACTTCTGTCGCGATTCACCAAGAAATATTAACCCCTTCCCACCAAATAGGTCTCATACAACATGTACGCCTACATATGTATCTATCGCAATTCATGGAGTGGTATTAACCCCTTCCCACCCAATGGGTGTAATACGATTCACCAAGAGATATTAACCCCTTCCCACCAAATAGGTATGATACAACTATCCATCGCGATTCACGAAGTGGTATTTAATTAATTTAACCCCTTCCCACCCAATGGGTGAAATATGATATCTACATGTATCTCGATTCACCAAGAGATATTAACCCCTTCCTATCAGCTGAGCGCAAGGCCCATGGGCCTCTTGTGTAATGAAATGAATGCAAAAAGTTCTCACTGTCCACCTGTTATTTGCAGCAATTAAGAATATAGACTCACACATGCCGTATCAGTCGGACGTAGCAGCACCATCACTTTCAGGTCTGGCACCAGGATAATTGCATGATTCTGGCACAGCAGATTTTGACTCCTCATTTTAAAACTCCTGTATTTTTGTAGTGCGTTGACATATTTACCTGAAATTGTCACCATAAGCCACAATTTAACAGCCTCATTGTCCCCCGGAGCCCTCGGAGGGGGACTTGAAAATACCGGCCGTCCGTGCGCCTCTGCCGCTCGCCGCTCGCCGCTACTAGTCCCTTCTGCTCTATAACTTAAGAACGACTGGAGATTTTGGATTTATATTTGGTGGAGGGATGTATCATGGGCCAAAGGTGTGTCGCGTGAAAGAATCGGCCAAATCCGATTCTCCACTTTGCCACCAGGGGGTCGAAAGCCAAAACACAAAAACTGCGATCAAGCCTTTAATACTGAATGGAATTTCACGAAATTTTTATGGTAGGCTCATCTAGCAAGGGTACATAACATATCATACGGGTTTTCAATTTAATTCATTTTTCAGCCCTCTAGGGGGCGCTTTGTAAAAACCACATAAGTTCCCTTCCGCTCTGTAACTTCTGAACGACTGGAGATTTTGGATTCATATTTGGTGGAGGGATGTATCATGGGCCAAAGGTGTGTCGCGTGAAAGAATCGGCCAAATCCGATTCTCCACTTTGCCACCAGGGGGCCGAAAGGCAAAACACGAAAACTGCGATCACGCCTTTAATACTGAATGGAATTTCGCGAAATTTTTATGGTAGGCTCATCTAGCAAGGGTACATAACATATCATGCGGGTTTTCAATTTCATTCATTTTTCAGCCCTCTAGGGGGCGCTTTGTAAAAACCACATAAGTTCCCTTCCGCTCTGTAACTTCTGAACGACTGAAAATTTTGGGTTGATATTTGATGGGGGGATGTACCATGGGCCAATGGTGTGTCGCGTGAAAGAATCGGCCAAATCTGATTCTCCACTTTGCCACCAGGGGGCCAAAAGCCAAAACACAAAAACTGCGATTACGCCTTTAATACTGAACGGAATTTCACAAAATTTTTATGGTAGGCTCATCTAGCAAGGGTACATAATATACTCTGCGGGTTTTCAATTACATTCATTTTTCAGCCCTGTAGGGGGCGCTTTGTAAAAACGACATAAGTTTCCTTCTGCTCTGTAACTTTGGAGCGACTGAAAATTTTGGGTTGATATGTGGTGGAGGGATGTATCGTGGGCCAACGGTGTGTAGCATCAAAGAATCGACCAAATCTGATTTTCCACTTTGCCACCAGGGGGCCAAAAAGCCGAATCACATAAACTGTGATTGTGCCATTAATACTGAACGAAATCTTCAAAATACATGCCCGTCGGACTTGCACCCGGGGCGACGGGGGACGTTCAATGCTGTGCTTGTTAAAGTTATTTCACATATGAAATGCCATGACATATTGTTAAAAAAATGTAAAAGTTATGGCCTTTATAAGATGTGTTCCAGTTTTTTGGGGCCCACCCGATATAATGTCTCAGAAATATGCCTCCTTTTGACACAATTACTATGTTTACATGAGTGACTAACTTATCCCGGGTCAAATTTGTCTGGAGACCTTTTGTTTTACCCGAGACAAGAAACGCACTGTCTACACGGATGCAAGAGGTGACGGTGTTCCCAACACTACGTGCGTCGTGACGTCCTTTCCATGACGTCATTTATGCCATTTTGTCAAATGCACACATTGTTAAATTATGGAATCAATATCAGGGTTCAAAGTTCATGACCATTTGGTCTAAAATGCGACTTGGATTTTGCTCTGTGCAACCAAAAAATTGATGTTCTAATGCATTTTGTATTGTGTGCGACTTGATTTTTTGGCCTGTTCGACCAAAATCTGCTTTTTCAGAAAATAAACTTTGATCCCTGAATATCATGAATATAGGCCTTTGTCCTGAGACAGACGGGCGAGCGTGTCTACACGACAACTGTCTCGAGACAACTTGATCTCGGGTTAACTTAGCCCCCGTACCCTTCCGGGACAAGGCCCCGTGTAGACGGTTAACCGGAGATAAAATGCCTCGTGTAGATGTGGCTTATTTAACTGAGTGAGAGATACATATGTCCCTGACGATCGTTGTTGTTTCTTTCAGTACTGCAATGGAGGGGATCTGGCAGATTACTTACAAGGTACGAGGTGGATTCATAGTTAATGTTTCATGTTAGCATTCCAGTGAATAGGCAATCCCATTTTAAAATTCACTTCCCTGTGCACATCCACAGGGCTGTCGATTGCACTTTTGCTACAACCATGATTGTTTCAAACCTGCTCTCTGGAGTGCTCATTATGACCACACCTCTACTCAGTGGTGTGGTCAGTAATTGTTATCGCAGGATGAAAAATTTTTCTCTACCACTTTTTCTTTCCTCAGGGCTGCTTACCCATACGGATTGGCCGTATTTAGTACGGAAAAAAATGTATAATACGGGAATACGGATCTTACTGCTCACAGTACGGATTTATTTTCACCTAAAATACAGGATCTTTTTCTGTGGAAAACGGCTATTTATGTTCAAATTTTCTCCTTCAAAGTCTCCAATCCATCCACAAAACCTTTCCCAGACGTTTCTGGCTCTTTGTGGGGGTTTCTGTGTTGGAACAAGGACATGCCCGACTGCCGGACGCAGTGAATCAGACCGACATGTGGTGTCTCAGATTTGATCATCTGAGCACCTTACTGAGCAGATCAACTCTGCCTGGAGTGTTGGGGTTACAGTCATCATTAAGGTGGGAAATTCAAACTCTCATTGAAATAACAGTATTTGTGTGGTGTAGAACGAATACTGACATCAGTCATCTGGTGTTTACAAAGGATGCTATGGTGGAAATATATCCTGTTTAACCCCTTCTGATCCTACACGAGCTGGATATACATGTAGACTTGTTGCTTTTAACCCCTTGTTACCAAAAACTATGGACTAAAATGAACATTTTGGGGGAAAATCATTACAAGAAGTTTCACGCGGAGCTGATCTATTCTTAGATCACTGAAGTCATTCGATTCTAAAATTAGAACACAGTGGACTCACCTATTACAATAGCCATGGCGCGGTGTCTGAGGCGTTCGCAGTCGATGTCACGATAAGAATGCCACAGCCAAAACAAATATGGGCTAAATGGGTTTTATCAGGGGTTCCGGACGAGGCCTAATGCTGTTTTCGGGTTTTCGAGGCGGGGAGTCCTTAAATTCAAGCTAGTGGGTAGCCTGGATTTTTGGACGAACAACCATCACCCCTCTGAATAATGGACTAGTCCATGTCAGCACTGCAGGTTGAGATTTTCAAGACAAAATTGACGGGACAAAGGCACAACTGATCAAAATGAAATTTTCACTGATGTCTGAAGAAATATCAAAGCCTTTGATATACGGTCGAACCAGTTTAATTCCACCCCTCGTAAATTGTTTATCATTGGGGAATCCCCAGACACTCTGCAGTTTTTCGAGGGAATCCCCGATTTTACCATTAAAATGGCATTCAACAGGGTTTCAAAACAAGGATAATGACGGCGGAGGATAAAATCAGAAAAATCCCAGAAGCAGTATGGACGTAGAGAACATCCAAAACTTTCATTTCCCGAGCGAACTGGTTTACGATCGCCACTCTGTTTCGAATAAAATAACTTTGATCAGTAAAAATACCCGGAAAATGCACTGCTTAACCATTAGGCTGATGACGTCATCGCTCGTGGAAGAAAACTTCTTGTAATGTTTACATTTAAAAAAACTCAAAAATACAGGAAATCGTGGCAAAATACAGGAAAATCCTTGTCTAAATACAGGAAAAAAAATAAGGGGGTAAGCAGCTCTGTTTCCTCCACGTTTTCGGTCAAACTAGGGCATGCACATCAAATTTGACTTGCACAATCTAAAGATCTAATTGTCCTCTCGCGGTGAAAAGGTTCCTGTGCAATTACGTTCAAATTTGGCTGAGATAATAGCCGCGTTTACACTGCCAAACATTTCGGTCCACTTGAAGTGAACCGAACTCGGACCGGACCAGGTCCACTTCATTTGTACCGTTTAGACTGCAGCGGTAAAGCGTCGCTCTCCATTGAGTGGAGGTAAGAATCTCTCGCGGAATGCACGTCGAGTATTCACGCGAGTGAACCCGAGTGACGCAAGGACGAACTGCGCGCATGCTCAATACCGTCTCAGGGAAGTGGACTCGGTCCAGTTCGCCGTGCGTCACGTTTACACTGCACATTTGGTCGGGGTACCGTACTCGGTCCGGACCGAGACCACCACCTTCTGGGGGTCTCGGTTCGGTTCACTTCTGGTCCGGACCGGGTCCGCTTGGCAGGTTTACACTGCCACTTTTTTGCCGAACCGAACTCGGTCCGGACCGAGTTCACTTGATTTTTGGCAGTGTAAACGGGGCTAATGAACTAATTTTTCAGCTAAATAAATCGGGATCGCCGTAGTCTATAAATAGAATCGGGGATTCCCTCCTGAAGTGTGCGAGCGTAGCATACGTCGTGCCTGTACATGTTTTCCACAACGTCATGATGACGTGTATGTGCAGGCCTATTATCGATTGATTGTTTGCCAGATCGTCGTCTGAGATGCAGCATTTGAACATCGCCATCTTATGTCAACATAAAAAAACAGCTTCTGGCACACCAATAGAGGCCTTGCAATGACGTCATCCTGGCGGCCATGCTGAGGGGCATGTGGGCAGAGGTGTGAGCTGACCGTGACGTGGCCTGCGTGAAGTGCGCGACGCCAGTGTTTGATGTAACGTCATTGGGACATTTCGCTGCGCCTCTGCAGTATGTGCCCCCCAGCATGGCGGCTTGTGACGTCATTTGCAAGGCCTCTATTAATATTTTGTGGTGTGGTTCTAGTTCTAGTTAAAATTGATACATTTCGCTACATTCACAATCACACAAGTCATTTACATACATGTACAGGCATTGACAGATGTTTATCTACACTTTGTATCTTGAATATTTCAAATTCCACCGAACCAATTTTGATGCGGTTTGTTGCATATGAAAGGAAAACTTGTTGGTCACATTTCTGCATCAAAATTTTGGAAATTTCGAAATATCAAAATTATGTAATTGCTTGTCAGAAAAAATCTCGAAAATCAACACCTTTTATTTTGTGATTATATTTTCATTTTTGTAGTAGTTCTGATAGAAGGGAAGTTTCTAAGGATTTTGGTGCTAGTTTCATCAAAATCTATCGAGTGGTTACTGAGATATTTGAGATTATCAAAATTTTGATATTTTGAGATTTTCGCGTTTTTCAAGAAATTTTCATACCATTGGATAAAGCTAACATCAGATAACAGGTTTACGTTATTTTGAAACTTTTTGGGGTTAACTGTGCAGAAATATCGTAATATCAAAATGTTGATATTTTGAAAAATGTGTGTAAATTCTAACCAGTTTATGCGAATCATCCAAAATTTCCATAATTTTATGATTTGAGGTCAGCTCTATCTACTGACACCAAAATTTTGTGAAAAATCGTGAAAATCTCAAAATCTCAAAATATTGATAATCTCAAATATCTCAGCAACCACTCGACAGATTTTGATGAAACCAGCACCAAAGTCCTTAGAAACTTCCATTCTGTCAGAAACACTATAAAAATAAAAATATAATCACAAAATAAAAGGTGTTGATTTTCGAGATTTTTTCTGACAAGCAGTTACATAATTTTGATATTTCGAAATTCCCAAAATTTTGATGCAGAAATGTAACCAACAAGTTTTCCTTTCATATGCAACAAACCGCATCAAATTTGGTTCGGTGGTATTTGAAATATTCAAGATACAAAGTGTAGATAAACATCTGTCAATGCCTGTACATGTATCTATGTGATATATGTCCGGCCTCGCGGCTGTGAGAAAACACTGATCACAATGTTTGAAGTCGGACCTGGCATAAAACTGGGGGATATTAGATGTAAGATGCGCTTAATACATAAATTTTGGTACCATGATTTCACACAGCATTTTAATCATTAACATCGTCCATGGCGAAAAGCGGATGGAGTCATCGATCTGGCTGTACGGACCATTCCACATTTCATGTGCCGCCATATTTGCTTGTGCTAATTTATGCAAATATTGCAGTTCGCGATTTGGGCTGATAGTTTCCGACGCCTCATCTACGTTTTTCAAAGTGTATATGATGGTGGTCAATTGTTTACTTTAGTCTACTAACCTACAATTCGACTGTTCATCAAACACACATACATGTAGTATGGGTAAAACAGCGTACATGTATTTTGATTGCAACGGCGCACTCAAATTTTGGCGGGAGGTTACACCCTTGCTTTCAGACCCGTCGACGCGAAAGCCACCGCCGTTCAGATAAAATTCTTGTTGTAGGTTACTTGATGGGATCATAATGAATCATCTCAAGCTCTGATTGGCTGTGCATAAATCAATTGGTAATCAGCTTGCCCAGGTCAGCAAGTAATTGGAGCCCATAGATGAGAGTTTTCCGGGAATTCCCGGATTTCCGGGAGCGGGCGCTGCCAAATAAATATGGCTTTTTCGATTTGGCTTCGTTCCGGCACCTGTGCTGTTCCCGGTCCCGGTTTTACATCCAACCATCAACAATCCTAGATTGGTTCCGTGATCTACCGCTAGGATTTGATGACAGCGTTGGCGCCTAGATGGCGGTGGGCCGTCGAATGGCAGGATTTGGGACATGACTTCTGGGGGCATGAGTAATTTCCGGGAATTTTTTGAAATGGCACTCTCATCTATGGGAGCCTCATGATTGGTTGGCTGGCTACTTTCCTTGAACAGATGCATGATCGTGCCGAACTGGCATTATAATGTTGTTGTGCCTTTAGGAGCACCGTAAGATGGCATGTGAAGTTGACCCAGTTTTCATGAATAGGCTTACCATGAAATGCATTACATGTACTTGAAAAGTCGTGCTACAGTTGATGTCATAGTGAAATACATGGGGTGAAAGTTAAAGATTTCTTTTTGAAGCATTTAGCTCACTTCTGTTAGGTGTGCTTCTGTTATGGTGTGTTGTCCGTCGTTGATGTCATCAGTGTCGGCATCAAGGTTACAGACGTCAAGTTCAAAGTTAAATTGCCATTTGGTGGCAAGTTTCATGGCTGTTTTTCTCAATTTGGACCATTTCATGTTGGAAATACCTTCTTTACATTTCATTATTGATCCGATTGATCATATCAGTTGTTGTCATAAATTATATATTTTAGATTGACGCATCCAGGAGGTTATTTGTGAATAACGTCAAGCATTGTGTTTTCTGTTTACAGCAAAAGGAACCCTAAGTGAAGATACCATCAATAGTTTTCTGAAGCAAATAGGTGAGATCAGACATCATATAAATTTGTTAAATGGTGTTTTTGAGGCATGGCATCCACATCAGTAGTCGTTACCGCTAACCCTAACTAAAGTAACTTACAGATGATAAGACCTGTAAGATGCTATGGGAAACTCTCTTCAATTGGAAGAATGGCGATGATAGTATATTAGCTGAGCCACTTGTTCTTTTGCACCTTGCACCGCTTTGGTTGTAAATGAGTCATTCCAATCCTCTGAAAAGTAGTGCAGATCGAGAAGATATATCAAGACTGAGTGCATGAGCATACATAGGCCTATAACTTAACTAGTTTTACAGGAGAACAGTTTGGACCGGTCTCTCCATCACCTGCATCCAGTGGTGAAGGTGATGACTCTTGTTGTCCCCCGGAGCCCTCGGAGGGGGACTTGAAAATACCGGCCGTCCGTGCGCCTATGCCGCTCGCCGCTCGCCGCTCGCCGCTCGCCGCTACTAGTCCCTTCCGCTCTATATCTTAAGAACGACTGAAGATTTTGGATTCATATTTGGTGGAGGGATGTATCACGGGCCAAAGGTGTGTCGCGTGAAAGAATCGGCCAAATCCGATTCTCCACTTTGCCACCAGGGGGCCAAAAGCCAAAACACAAAAACTGCGATTACGCCTTTAATACTCAACGGAATTTCACAAAATTTTTATGGTAGGCTCATCTAGCAAGGGTACATTAAATACTTTACGGGTTTTCAATTTAATTCATTTTTCAGCCCTGTAGGGGGCGCTTTGTAAAAACCACATAAGTTCCCTTCCGCTCTGTAACTTCTGAATGACTGAAAATTTTGGGTTGATATTTGGTGGGGGGATGTACCATGGGCCAACGGTGTGTCGCGTGAAA